>JYDO01000070.1:0-134999 GCA_001447755.1 Trichinella papuae
GACGTCCGTGATTTGCTTCATGTCGTCCGTGTTTTCACTTTTTCCTTGCTCCATTCTTTATACCTGTAAAAATGATATTAAATGAAAAGTGATAGGACTTTATAATATGGTAAAAATTACAACAAATTGAAAAGAGAATTTTCAAAAATATTAATCAACTGCTTTATAATTAAAATGTAACTATTTACAAAATGAGTAGACAAATGTTTTGAAGAAAAGTAATACAAGTAGAAAAAGGAATTACTTTTCAGCAATTAAAAATGGACTTCAGCAACTATTTAACGTCATAAAGTCAGAGAACATTTTACGACGCTACCACTTGCCACGTAAGTCAAACGAACGAATGCACCGTTACTGACGATAAGGCACCTTTATGGCGATCGTTATTTGCATAGCGCAGCGTTAGAAACCGGTTTTTAAAATTCAGTCAAAATATAAACTATCGGACAGAAAACGCCATAACAAAAAAAATTGGCTTAGTCAAAACACATCTTCGCATATCTGAAAATTTTCTTAAGTCAGAAAAACAAGTAGTTTTGAAATGAAGCTAATTTTCAGTGAGGAATTTGGGGACAAAAGCTTGTTTATGGTCAATAGAACGCGCATGTTAGCTACTGCAAAGGTGATTTTCGAAAGACCATATTTTAATAATGGATAAACAATGCGTGTATTTCACATCAAGCTTAATTCTACGGAAATTTGACGTTTATTAAGTCACCTATTACCTCATGTTGAGAATTCTTCATAGAGAATATATTGAGAAATTATGCTCATTATCGATTCTCAATTGCATTGTCAAGTGATTATGACATAAAAGTGAAAAAAACTGCCACTTACTGCTAAATGCGCCGTCTTCTCATTGTTGATGTTCAAGTTGTTTCGATGTTGATTGAAAAATTATTTTTCAGAAATTATTCCAAAAAATAATAATGAATAAAAGGCAAATGAATTGTTTGGCGCTTGATGTTGGTGGTCTTCAGTCAATTTTTCAATCAAAACGCAGTGCTTCCATCCACGGATGGCGTCAAACTAAAATTATTTCCAATATGTCAATAAAGCAACGAACTCGTATGCAAATTTTTATTTTATTCATTTCTGCTGATAAATATCACTTGTGCACATTTCTCATTGCGCTTTATTTACTTAACTAATGCACTCTGTTTGAGAGAAAATTCAATCGTAGCCGTTCCAAACAGAAAAAGCAATTCTCATTGTGGAAACACTAATTTGATCTTTATTACTAAGTATATTTTAAATACTAGAAATAATATAAATACAAGATATGAAATGCATACTCATTTTATATTAAATGCTGGTTTGTTGTAAGAAGACAGAAAAAATAATGATTTGAAGAAGCAATTCGCATAGTGTTTGTTACAAGTTAAACTACTAATGACAGTTATTTGAAAATTCAGAAAATTCACCTTGACATTTAAAATTCAGTCAAAATATAAACTATCTGACAAAAAACGCCATAACAAAATAATTGACTTAGACAAAACACACCTCGGCGTGTCTGAATTTGAAATTTGAAAATTCAAAAATGCCCTACATAAATGGAACTCATCGCAAAAAGCTTTTCATCAAAATATATATAATAAACACACTGATTGCGCGAGCTGAAAAACAAAATTAGCTAGTTAAAAAAGTTTAATTTACTTAATGTCTCTGATGATACAAAATTGAAAAATAATATAACGCGATAGTAAAGTTAACTTCCTGTATGAAAAACAATATTTTGCTTAATAGAGAACACTGATCGCTTAGAGATATTCGACCTGTTTTGTTCAGAATGAAATTCAACAATGCCAAACGCAAGTGCAAATTGAAAAATTGAACATATTCTACAGTTATATCTAGACGCCTGTGTTCAATAACAAATTGAAATATCATTTTTTTTTGAAACAACTCACATAATTGGGAATTTTGTCTTGTTTTTCAATTTTTGTGAATATTCAAATGAAAACTTATATGAATGCTTAATTATGCTAGTGTTTATGCAAAGCATGAGGAGAATAAGTTTTAACATTAAATTCTTACCTGAATGCAGTTTCTTTCCTTTCACTTGGTCTTTTGCTACGCACCGCAACCGTTAATCGAACACCACTGAAATGAAATATTGACCACGGATACAACAACAATTGCTTTTCTCTGATTGGTCTGTTATTTTTTGTAACCTTCTTATCGATGATTTGGCAATCAGACCACGGATATAACAATTGCTTTTCTCTGATTGGTCTGTTATTTTTTGTAACCTTCTTATCGATGATTTGGCAATCAATCTATTACTGTATATTACTGTATTTTTGATGATCAATTATATTTGCACGATTTTATTTTTGAAATATACTTTAACTTAATTTTAAAATAATTTTGCACTTTTCCTTATTTTTTCTGCTTGATTTTCTCTCTATGCTATCGATTTTGTATTTCTGTATGTGAAAAATTTCTCATGCAAATGCGCCATAAATGGAAAATGATACAGTTGACAGCAGAAATGTTGGTGATGAAGCATGACACAGACGTAGAGCCTGAAAAAAATGTAAAATTGATTGTGATTAGATCGTGCTGAAGGCTGTGTATAATGTTCACGTGGTTGAAGTGAAGTGAACAAATAATGACGCAGCGCAGTAGTTAACAGCGTTCTTCATTAGCGAATAATTGTATAATAATTGCTTACTCATAATAAACAGAGCTTTATACGATGTAAATCGCTTGCGGATTTGAGTGGGACAGTATACATTCAGCGGAATGCCGTCGTCATGGTTCATCATCATCATCAGACAGAAAAGAACAAAAGTAAAAATTAGGAAAAAAATTTACTACCATTTGAATAACTGATTGGGATTGTTTTGTTGAACTGAACTTGATCACGTATATTTTCTTCATTCAACACGAGTTACTTTGAAACAGAAAAAAAACAAAAAGAAGAAATAAGCATCACAAATATTAATGAATTTGGATTGAATAGAATATGTGAAAGAATACGTTTGAGCGAAATAAGAATCGCCTATTGGCTTTGTACATGTGTTGAGATACTTTTTGTTGATGTATCTGGGTAAATATGATGAATGTGCTTTGAAAAAATCTTCTAACCGACTTGACCCTGCAATGAATGACGAATTTCCGTAACTTCCAAACGCAAAGCGTCCAACTCGCTGCGCAGCATATCAGTCGAATGTGGTGATCCTGATTCTACCTACAATAGAAAAGAAACGAAAAAAACAATGATTTTGTTTCGATCTTTGTTCGCTTTTTTTGTAATCTCAAAAGTCAAATTTATCACACACACAACACGTACTTGATGATTCTGTTGTGGCAGAAAAACGTTTGAGCATTTCTGGCAGACACTCCACTGTTTCACTTTAACGTTCAAACGTCCACGCAATTCAAACATCTCCTTTTCAAGTTGGCGAATCTGGAATAGCGGCAACCGTTACAACAATTACAGACTACTGTTTATCACTTTGTGCTTGATTATCACTTTTTTCTGTAGGCCCTGCTTTTCGGCGACTAGACTGTTGATTTTGTCTTGAAAATCGCTACGCTCGTCTTGCATGTAGTGGACTTGAGAGAGCAGTTTTTGTTCATTGCGAACAGCAGCCTGTAAACGACTTCCCCATTCGCGCAATTTCTCATTCCACCGTTCCTCTTTTTCCTTCATTATAATAAAATAAAATATAAAAAAAACCCAATCAATATATATAAATTGACAAAGTCTTTTTTTACTTGATATACTTGAATTATCACTTCTTCGTTCCGTTCCATAGTTGTTCTAAGATTTAAAATTTCCGCATCTTTTTCTCGAAGAGCCGTCTAAAAAACAAAGAAAAAATTACAAATAACACAATATTCATTGTTGATTGTACTGTTGCAATGGACAATTCGAAATTATACACAAAAAACAAACAAACAAAATTGCTCACAAGCAGAGAATTTTATAATTGAACTCTTACTTAATTATTAAATTCTCAAATGTCCAAAACTACAGAAAGAAGAACACTGAAGTAGAGGTAGCATTGTTGAAATATCAAAAAGTCGTGATGATAAATGAATTAAAAACTGCTACAGTATTTCAAATAAATAAATAATCAATTACCACACTTCTACTAGAGTTTCATTTCATCGATCACTGCACAATTGAAATTGTGATTAAATCGAAAACTTGATCCTTTTTTGCACTCAACAAATAACAAATGCAATGCATCTTTTATGCACCTTAGTTGTTTAAAAAAAATTTACATCTGCATCTTGCAAATATATTTGCATTATTGTTTGTGTTGTTTGTTGTCAGTAGGTGAATGCAATGATTATTATACATTAGATTTGAGGGGAAAAAAATGCAATTTACTTACCTCAAGCTCTGTTACTACTGAATCAGAAGGAGATGGCGTAACTTGAATGCCGGACGAATTGCGACTGCTCCGAGAGGCACTGTGTCTGTGTTGAGAATGACCGTTTCCGTGTTCAGCACCGGCCAGACTTGGTTGAGAATTATACGCATAGCTGGACAACATACCAGCTGCTTGTTCGTACATCTCCTTACGGGAATTTTTCATCGGTGACGACAATCCGGAAAGAATTTTCGGTGCCTGTGACTGAAATATAGTTAGATTAATTTCAAAATGGCAAGAAAACAAAAAGACTGACTGACTGACTGACTGACTGATGGAAACATTGCTATTGGATTACTTTAAATTTGTTGCAAGTCATGGAAAAAATCAATTAAAACAAAGCAATTTATACAAGTAAATGACATCGGTTTGCAAAATTTATCACTGACCATGCGTAGATAGATAGATAGATAGATAGATATACGGTGAAAATAATGACTGACTTGCTGCTCCCAGTGAAGTCGTTCAAAATAGCAATTGCAAAATAGTCATATATATGCATGCTTGCTTAATATATAAATATATTATAATGAAAATCTGTCACATCAACTTACACCGTGCTCTGTGTCGTATTCTTCAACCGGTATGACACGTATTCTGTCCGGACGATTGCATGAATTGGATGCGTGGTGCATCAGTTGACCACTGGTTTCCGTTGCTTCAGCAGATGGAACAACATCACCGCCGCCATTGATCTCAGATAGACGAGGCGAAGTGGAATTGCCAAAACCATTGCGCACATTCGGCTTGGCAATGAACGTCGCTGCTGTGCTTACAAACACCCTGGTTAATGCTTCACCGGCTTGTTGTTGTTGTTGTTGTTGATAATGGTGGTGATGGTCAGCAGAACTGCTGCTGCTCTTGTCCACGTCGCCAACTGGAAATCTCAACGGCGCTACTGTGTTTGCAGATGAGCTTTTCGTACTGTCCAAGCTAACCACGGCTTCTACCGGCGCCGCCCTCACTGTCTGCCATACAGTAGACTGAACCGGACGAAACGCAGAAGGCTTAACCAAATTTTTGTGATCCTGCAAACGACAATCAAATTTTTTAACCAATCATCTTTGATTCTCTGATTAACTTTCATCATACAGTACAAAAAATCATAAAAGTGCAAGTATATGAAATAAAAATGAAAGATAAAAATAACAACAACAACAAGAACAACATTTCAATTTTGTCTAATTTTTAAAATATAATCGTCCATTTGTGTAAATTCCTTCCAGAAGTGTTTAAGTTTTAAAACAAAAAGGTGTCAAAAATCGATCACAATCTATTAAAATATTATTAGTAACAACAAGCAAAACAACAAAGTGCTTGTTAAAATGCACGTTGCTTGAAAAAAAAGCATTCACTGCTTAAGATGATGATGATGATGATGATGATAAGATGACAAAAAAGAAATAGAAGAGCAAAGTTGGAGAGAAGTATTAAGAATTTATGCTGCTGTCATTTTATATTTATGGCCAATCTGCCAGCAGAGGAGAAGGAATTCACTGCCAATAGTTGAAGCAAAAATGGATTAATATTTATAAAATTTCCATATCCAACAACATCAACAACAACAATAAAAACTATTTTTGAGATAGTCATTCTTATGCGCCAAATTAGAAAACTTCCATCATGATTTGAAAAATTTGAACATATAAAATTAATTATTCTCAAACATTGAAACAAACTGATAAATAACACAGCGCAACAACAACAGCTGCAGCAGCAGCAGCAGCGGCGACGGAATAGCATTCTTGTTCTTCGCAATAAGCAATTTTCATTTCAAACTATTTTTCTCCAAAATGGCTATAGCAGCAGATGAAAAAAATTGCCAACTAAGTACACAATTTGAACAAAAAAAGAAAACATATCCACTTTTATATAATACATATTTTTAAATATGCAAATAATGTTTCAAAGAAAAAAGTATTCTTTTGTAGTATTTCACGTGATGAATACAAATTTCGTGTATGTTCTATGCTTATTTCGTGTTCAGTATATATAAACAATGAAATCTTGTTTGTTCATCATCACTCTGCATTCGTTTTCTTTGAAACGCAAAGTTGAATGCATTGATTCCATTCTATACAGTGACTTTGTTTGTGCCTGTTCATGATACATACATTAAGCTTGAAGGTCAATGCTGAAAGAAAGTCTCGGCGGGAGTTGGGGTTGGTTCACTTTCAAGAATTACAAAAAAAAAATTCAAGGTTTTCCTCCTTTTTGTAAAAAAAAAAGGAAAAAAATAAATAACTTCATGCTTTGAATGAAAGCATAATGCAATGAGTTTTTTTAATTGTCTTCACCAGTGCTGAGATGTCGACGTTGAACAGAAACCACTGCTTGCTATCCCTTACAACCAAAATTTAAAGCATTGCTGGTATGCTTGAAACGGAAAAAAACAACAGTAATCAGGGTTCACAAAACAACACACTTGAATGTACAAAAATTATGATAGTATGCAATAATTATGGATAATTTTGTTACATTATATACATAAATTATAAAAAAATTACTGAATGGTAATGAATACAAATATAAACGAATAAATATACTAAATATAATTCTTGTAATTATTACTTCTTTCATCGCTGAAAGTTAAAAGCAATATTTAAATGTATTTATCTCAATAATTATCATAATCAGTTTCATTGTCATATTATTCCAAAAATTTTCCCATTGTTAAAATTGAAAATTGACGACGAAGACGAAAATTGAAAAAGTCTACAAGCTTAATTAATACCACCAACATTATAGCAACCAATGGGGAGAATTCATTTCACGAAAGACACACACACGCACACTACATTAGTAACATAATAAAAGTGACAAGTAATATGAAGAACTACTCTACCTCTAGTCCATACGTTCTGAACAGCAAACACAGACACACACACACACGCAGAGACAGAGATAGACAAATGATAAGACATTGAATTAAATTCTTATTGATCACCAAAAGTATAAAAGCTAGTTAAAATTGCAAAACGCGCAATTAAGTTTCCAAAACCATCATCCATCGCTAATGATTACTTTTCTACGATTTATACGTCGCCAGAATATGTAAATAAAATACAATCCCTGACAAGCTGTCTGCATATCTCAAATGTAGAAAAATATTGCATATAAACTCTTCCAAATGTGTGCACAAGATATAGGAAATAAAAACGTCAAAGAAGCAATTCACTAGAGGTAGAGTAGTAGTACATTTTGATTGGATCATAAATGAGATTAAATAAAACCAAAGAAAAACAATCAGAAAACACTTACAGTACTATTTGGAATGCCTCCAAATGCAACAAGTCGACTGGGCGGTGGCAGCCTTTCACTGTCTTGCTTGTGTAGTTTCGATTTTTGCGAGTTCGGCTGATATGTTGTTTGATGGTGCTGTTGTAGATGTGGTCGACGTTCAACAATCGAAGCTGCACAATGCATCTTCCTAGTAGCCATCAACGTCTCGGCGTTGTCGTAAGCTGAAAAGCGTGGCTCAGGCGCATAGCTGGGCACAAAATAACAACGACTCTGCTGCAACAGAGACGGGTCACCAACGCTGCTGTTGCTGCTGCTGCTCGTGGCCGCCGACTCTGCCGCCGCTTGACCCTGAAAAGAGGAGCAAAAAACAGGAAAAATGGAGATGAGCTGAACCTATTTCGAATTGTTCAGGTCAACGCATCGACCACTGGTGCCGCACTTGCCTGCCGAGTGTGGGCCGCCTGACGCTTGGCCTCTTGCCACTGACTGTTGTTATTGTTGTAATAAGCATAAGCATTCACTAAGCGAGCACTTCGGAGGCAGGCTTCTTCCTTTTCAGTTGTCATCGTTTCCAGACGATTCGGTGTTACCGGTACATCATAATTTCCCTCTTCACCCATCGAAGCTGCACTGTGTCGACCTGTAAAATCAAATTATGTTTATTCATTCATATTTCGTTGTATAAGGAAATGATCGAAATAAAACATATTATTTAAATTGATCCTTAATTATTATTATTATTAGAAAAGAAAAATTGTAAATGAACAAATAATAAAAGGTAAAAGTCAAATGATGAATTCCATATAGCTGAGCCGCTAGAGAGAAGAAGCAAAAAGTAAAATAATCAGAAGGATGCTTAGATGACAATCAAATCAGCAGTTGTGCGCGCCTGCTTGCACATGTCACACATGTCTCTCTCTCTCTCTCTCTTCCCCCACTTTTAGAGAGATAGCTGTTGGATTTTTGAAACACCGGCGTTGGTCAAGTCAGTAGAGAGAGAGAGAGAGAGAGACATTCAGCTTATAGATATAAATAGAAAAAGCGACTACTAACTAAGTTAGCTTGTTGCAGTTGCTGCTTGTTCGCTCGCTTGCTTGCTTGCTTGACGGTGATGATGGTCGTTGGCCCGACCTCATTGCTTGGTTGTACATGATCAGCAAAGCAAACATCAACTAGCTGAGATAACCAACCGATAACAAGTGACTGGTTCACTGGTTGGTCACTGGTCAAGCATCATCGTTCAAAAACCCCACCCAATTCACTACTTGCTGTTTATAATATATATATAAGAGAAGAAAAAAATAATACGAATCATGAACACTTGTTACAAGATGTTTCGTCTTCTTATATCATACAACAGCACAACTTATGTCGCACAACAGTACACTGCTAACAAGGAAGCACGAGAGAGAAGAAAAGCATTCTATAATAGAACACATTGTTTTTTTTCCTCATTTTATACGAAAAGCAGCGTAGCAGATATTTCTCGTCGTACGAGCCGAACGGCCTTCGATCACACAGCTGCTTGACCAACGCCAGATGGCGCTCATGATCATGCATCTGGCCAATTGAAGCTTCGGCTGGTGTGCTATGCATGCGCAAGAATCCGGTTGACCTTCGACTAGGATCAAAATATACTACTAGATCATCAGTGTCCGAAAAAAACAAAAGCGGAAATCAAAAAGATCTCACTCCCAACTCTTTGTTTTTTCTTGCCCATATGCGCAAGCTTAGAAAATCAATCAAATCACTAATTCTCATCAAAAAAGATGGAATGATGATGATATACACATACAACACAACTTCATCTCGAGAACTTGCCTGCTTGCTTGCTCAAGCAAGACAATTGAAACGTGCATTTTAACAACAAACTAATTTTGACAAATTCAGATCTAAACATCTGCACAGAAAAGCAACCAGGAAAATTATACAAGAAATAATAATTCAAAAAAAACTCATACACATCAAAAAACAAATGTTGCAATGCAAACTTATCTTCATCTCACTGTGAATAATAGATGACTTTTCAGAAAAATGAGCAAAATTTCAAAAAGTATTTAAGCAGATCTTTTTGTTTAAATAAATAAAAATCTATGCAAGAGAAAAGATATAAACCAAGAGAAAGAGTAATGTTTAAATTTTTTTCACAACTATTGAAAAAGAAAAGCCAAAACAGTTTTATGATTCATCAGAAAAATATTTCAAGAATGTTTATTGCCGAAAAGGAAAAGAAAGAAACTGCCATAAAATCGATGACAGATGTCAAAATTGAAAACCATGATGAGAGAGGGAGAGAGAGGTTGAGAGGTGAAATGAGAATGGTAATAAATGTTGTTCAGCTATAGCTAGCTAGCTAGCCCCAGTTAGCCTATAATGTTTGCAATTAAACCACCGAAAATCCGGATACAGAATGCGGAACAAAATTTATTGCAATGATGAGTAAACAATCACGTAGTGTGCAGCAAAGATACTGAATTAAGAGAACAGCATAAAACTAGACGACCCAATTGTAAAACAGGATGCTACAATGCAATAACTGTACACTGATTTATTATGGGAAATTACTGTACAGTCTATTTTTTTATGATTCATGAATTGAATTTTGTATTGAAAAAAAAAACAATATATATTATTTGCTATACTTGCAACAAGAAATTAAACTTTTTTTTTAAATAAATTTATTCCCGAACACTGAAAATACAAGTGTCGTTTCGTCAATTACTACTTATCGATATCGATATGCAATAGAGAGAAGATTGATATTTTTGCCAAATATAAAAAAAAATTTACCAGTTGTGCTTGGAAAATGTTAATTCACTGGAGAACAATAATTTCGAAGAAATATGATTAGTATTGCTTGTAAAAAGAATTAATGAAAGCTGCAGAATTGAATGAACGCAAAGATTATAATATCTTTATATATTCACAAGAAACATAACAGCAGCAACTGATAAGTTTTGCAATAGAAATAAGATTCTGTTGTTGTTTTTTTTCTCTTCAACTCTAGCTTAATAATATAAAGCTGAAAAAAACAAACAAACAATAAACAAAGATAAGGAGAAAATTAAAAATAATCGAATAAATCATCTCAGCTATAATAAGCAAGTGAAAAAAGCTCGGCTAGTTCAATGTAATTAAAAGTTGCCCAGTGTCCGTCCTTCTACCATCATTTGGACAGCAGCAATAAAAATAATAATAACGGATGACCTTGCCAAGCAACGGATGGCAGGTTCAATTTATGAAAATTGCTTCTACTGCATGCAACAAACAAAAGCAAAGAAAAAGCAAAGCAAAGCAAGCAAAGCAGTACCGCTTTGCCCAACGTCTGCTATTTTGCAAAAACAAATTCAACTTTCTCTCTCCTCAAACGCTTTCAATATAGTTTAATTTGTGCAGATTAAAATCAGCAAATGCTTTTCGATTTTTTCATCCCTTTCCTTTTGAACAGCCGCCACAGCGATGCAATTCCGTTCCACTCACTGAAGCAAAAATTCCACCAGAATATGCAAATAAAAAAAACAGCCTATTTAATTGTAGTGTATTTTTTTTCTATTTTGTTATCTCAGTAAGAAGAAGAACATTGTTTTTCATTTTTCTGTTCTAACAGTTAGCTATAGGAGTGGGCAGAATTTGAATTTTTAAAACTGATATTAAATATTCCACAAACTGACATGAACTAATTATTCAGTAAATTGGTGAAACAAATTGCCTAAGAACAAAAAAAAATAATGTCTCGTAATTCATGTAACAACCAAAAGAAAAAACGAACGAACCACTTGTGGGAAATGGCTTTCACCAAAAAAAAAAAAGAAAATAGAGAAAATTATACGTTAACCATTAACTGATTAGCTGTAGTGTCGTTTAAATAAGTGATTCAATTTCCTTAATTCAATTTTTAAAATAAGGTCGTATCGTTGAAAAATTATTTTTCCAAATTGCTGCATTTTCCAAGTTGAATTAATTTGCTTCGGTTTTAACAGCTGCACAACCGACCGACTGAGCAGTCAATCAAATATTAAACTGCTCTTCTTCAAACAACAGCCCCTCTTCTTTGTATTATTATCGTCAAATTCAGCTTACCATTGAAAAGTGCACAAAAAGAACAACTCAGAACCATTCTAAACTAACAATCTCTCTTATACAAGGGCGTAAACACAATTTGCTATTTTACCTGTCAATTTTGAAAAGAGTAATAAATAAAAAAAAGTTTATAATGACAATATTCGTTGCTACATGATGATGAAATTATACAGCTATATATATATTTTACTGAAGATATTCAACAAATATTTCTGAAACATCCTCTAGGCAATGATATGTCAATATGAGAGTTTTCAATAGGCAAAAAGATGCAGCACACATCGGCAGCGCACCTGCTACTATTGCTTGATTCTATTGAAATTGAGGATTCAACAACTCGTAAAATGTAATGCTACCTACTACATATACTACCAACTGAATAAAGTAGAACGTTATCTTTTGAACAAATAAATAACAACTCTTCTTTTTTCACAATCATAAATAATTATTCAATAAATAATATTTTCCTAATTTATGTTCGACTGTTACCAATGTCGAAACAAACAATCCACCATTGCGATCAACACATACTGCAATTTCAACGGAGATAAAGAAAAACAAAAAGCAAAAAAAAAGCATAACGCTGATCCATCCCCTAATTAAACTGAAAACGATGAACAAGAAAAACAACAACTGGCTGAAAAAAGCATTCTGAGAATTGCTTACTTCGACAAAACATCACTTTACTGAATGGCCACATTTGTACATTTAGTTCAATTTTAAGAGGTTTTTTTCTCTCTCTTAAAGCATAACTCCGTTCAAGCTTGCAACAAAAGCATACGATGAAGAGAAAAATAAATTTGAAATAAAATTTTGAAAAATCCCCCTCCAAATTTCACCAATTCAATTCACACTTCTTGTGCCCGAAGAGGGCGGCGCCAGGTAAACCAGTGGAAAATAATAAGTAACGCGTTGACCATTTCAAAGCGAGCTTTGGCATTGGAGACTGGCTAGCAATTATGCATAGTTACATAATAGCAATTTTTTCAATATTGCAGAAAACAACAACAACATAATTTTAACAAAACATAAATAACCTCAAACATCGATTGCGCAAGTTGTTCTGCAAAAGACTGCAACTCAATTTAGATATACCAGTTTTTAAAGCCAGTGAATAGAAGAATGAAAAGCAAATGTAAGAAAATCTCTACTAAATGCAAGAAAAGATTGAAGCCAATTTTTTGAAGAATAACTTTAAAAATTAGCGGTCAAGCTTTGAACTTCAACCGCATATAATCTACACAACCAAAACGACGATTACCGGTAGAATGATGTTGAAAACGACGAGCTGGACGCTTGGTACAATTTCTGAGCGACAAATAATGTCGTACATCATGCAAAAGTGACATTTCCTTTCTTGCTTTCTCTGCTTTTCTTCTACTGCTACTTAAAATACAAACAAACAAACAAATCCAACTTTGAGCAACAGTAACAGAAAATGAGCAAGAAGAGGAAAAGCAACGGTGCTGTTGGTTTCTTTCAAAAGTACAACATTTCACCGCATCCAACAACGACAACACGACAATTTCTGCATCGATTCAGTAGTAGAATGCCAGCTAGCATATGACGTTGTGCAACATCGATCGACCGGTGTGCACAGGGGTTGGTTCATTAGTCAGTTTGATTGGTCAATCGTTGGCCAGAGAAAAAAGCTCAATGCTAATTAATAACTAAACTGAAATTGACACTTGGTTGTCATTTTTTTTCTTTTGCTCTTTTGCCAAAAAAATAATAACCAACCACTCTTAATTGTTCAGTGCAAGATCGTATGCATCTACTTTAATGCAGTTCAATTCTCTGCATTGAGCAAGCACAGCCATTACAAGCTAGGATGATGCGCACTGATTGTTTTCTTCAGCTTTGTACAAACAAACTCTGTTTGTTGTTCACGTTTTGCTCAAATTTAAGCAATTATCAATAATAAACAGCTGCACTATTATAACATCTGGAAACAGGCCACAATGGAAATAATTTTGTTGATTTCAAGTAATTTTGAGCAACAAACAATACACAATAATGATAATTTCTCACACTATATGTAAATAAAAAATATTGCAAATTCTGAGCGTAGATACATAATAATTGTGTAAATTGAGCTTGGCAGAGTAAAAAGAGTGATTAAATTTGTTTGGGTAAAAGTTGCAGAAAAGCATTGCATGAATAAATAATATTACACTGACTCTTCCATCATATAACCTGTCCTCACAACGCTTCTTCGATCAACTGTAACTAACTACATTAAATAAATATTATTCAATTGCTACAACTATAGCAGTCGCTTATTATTTAGCTATTTTCAATAAATCAGCTTCATCACATTCTCGTTTCCCAATTCCAATTTTTATCCTATTTTTTACAAAGGTAAAACAAATATAAAAAGAAACAGAACATTTCAAATGGTCAAACATATTTTTTTAGTTAAATTATTTTCAGATGCCTTGATAAGCTGGTCACTGTTGAATTTACCGGCAGTTGAGTTAAAGAAGCTCCACATTGCTACCATGATTCATATGCAAAAAGGATAAGCTTATTTTGATCAACTTTGGCCATCAAAACAGCCTTTTAGCATCTAGATTGCAGATTATGAAAAGTCCAAATGGCAAGCATTGGTGATGAAAGGCAGTGAGCAAATGCTAAACCGATTAGAACAACTACCGAAAGCGAATAAATTAATCGCACTGAATCAACATAAATGCAAACAGTGTTGAAGCAAGCAATTGCCAAGAAAATTCAATGCAAATCAGACAATTGTGCCACCTACTACTACTACTACTACTACTACTATTACTAACTAACCCTACTACTAGGCTATATTATTTCAACAAAACATTTATGAATAAAAAGAAAACAAACAAACAACAAAATTCAATAATTTAAAGTTTAAATTAATTAGAAAATTATCTAGTTTAAAATTATTTAAATTTGTCTTAATTGCAAACGTTTCGTTTGTAGACAAAAGAAAATAATTAAAAATTAAAGAAAAACACTAATGTATAAAAACGATTGCGATGAATACAATTTCATTAATATGCGCAGCAGCATCTCTGTCTGCATCAAATAACATCAGTCAATTGCTCTGCTATTGATAATGCTGTTGTCAATTGGCGGCCAAAAATATGTACTTAATTTTCAAAAAAAAAAATTACAATATGAACTACAATGTACGCTTATCTTTTTTAAATTAAATTTTTAATTTTTCTCAACTCTGATCATTATTTCATTGGAAAAATTGATCTAAAATAGCAATATTCTATATTTGATATTGTAAAAATGTGAAATTTCATTTATTGCAAATCAGCCACCCACCCGGCAAAGCTTTCAGCTTTCGAGAAAGCGCACAGTGATGTTTGAAATTCAATTTTCATGTCATTCAGCTGCTACGCTGGTGCTCATGCTTAAAATGTGATCAATAAACGTTGCTAGTATCAAATTCGTGTCTCTATTGTTCACAAATAAAAACAGCACATTTGTCGTTTTGCTGTTAAAGTTGAAAAGCAAATCAGCCAACTTTAAAAATAAAAATACAACATGTCGATTCATAGCAGAAAATTGTGTATCTGTCCACATCGATAAAAATTTTAAATGCTTTAAAAAACCAACAAAAAAAAACTCTCAAATGTGTGTTTCTGAAATTGATCGCAAAATTTACCAAGAATACCTTAATAATAACAATAATATCTACGCTTTACATTCTTCATCAAAGAAAAATCTAATGCAAAATAAAGACACAACACGCACTTTTTGGTATAAAAATGTGATCATCTGAATGCAAATGAAATCGCTGTCTACAAAATACCGTTCATTCTTGCTTTAAAAACTTATGCAAAGCTAATAATCTCATTTGTTATTAATTTCTACAGTAGAGTTGAATAAAACGTTAAAGCTAGTAGATAGATGGAATATTTGTTACACCGCAGGCAGGCAGTGAATAAAATAATTTTGAAAAATCAAAAATTACATTACGACCAAGTGAAAAAAAATTAATGAATACCTGAATTTCAGCAATTGAGTTGATAAATTGAAGCAAAAAAAAATCAAAGAAATTGACAAGCAGCAAATGAAACCGTTAATGCTAAAGTGAAAAACCTTCTTCAACAGCAAAACTGTTCAGCTAATAGATAACAAAAGATAGATAAGAAGAGAATAATCACTGGTGAAAATGATAATACACTAAGAATGAATGTTACAATAAAGTTGCAACTTAAGTTGTGTGATAAAA
Organism: Trichinella papuae; assembly: GCA_001447755.1. NCBI lineage: Eukaryota > Metazoa > Nematoda > Enoplea > Trichinellida > Trichinellidae > Trichinella > Trichinella papuae. The sequence continues at coordinate 15,937 of JYDO01000070.1, forward strand.
TATGTCAAATTTAAAAAATTATCCATTCATTGATAGTAAACAATTAAAAACTAGGCTTATAAATAAATAAATAAATAAACAAAGCTCACTTGGTATTTCCATGTTTGAAGACCAAAGCGTAGGCAAATTGGTCTGTTCATTATTAATAATAGTGTGGCAATTCTTTTGCTGTCGCCCTCTGTTTACCAATGGTAATTTCGCTTTCCATTGCCTGAGGCGTTCAACGCTGGCCAAATCGCACAAGCCTCGGACAAATGCGGATTTCTTGCCGGACGTTTTGACGCCATCTGACGACTGTGCTGCGGTCATCATGGTCGATTTCTTCGTCACAAGTTGCTGCTGCTCACCAGCAGTAGTTGTCGATCTCACATCCCACGCACTGCCGGTATACAGAGCGGGTGGTCGCCAGGGTCTTCGACCTCTCATAAGAGGGCGTTGCCGTTCCAACGGACCCCGGGCTGATTGAACCTCTGCGTGCTGTTGTTCAGCACTGCTGTACATCGGCTCGACCGAAGCAACGCGGTTCGCATTTTTCAATTTCACCCACCCTCTGGGCGTGGGCTCCATTTTCAACAACGCAATTGAAGCCACACTGTCCGGTTGGGTTAAATTGTTCATCGAATAGTACGGCTTGTCCAAGTGGTCAGTTTGCACTGTTTGGGGTAAGTTGACGACGGACAAATCGCCGTTGCTTTGCCAAAGCCACGTAGCACGACGAGCTTCACCATCTTGCAAGCGAAGCAAGCCCATCGTTGCTGGTTCTGAGTCGGCGGCAACCGTGTTCGCCTCTACAAAAGTAATAATCATAATAATAATGATGATGCTTATTTATTTTTATTAGTCGATGAAAACGATTGGACAAAAGAGAAAAATTGCCAAACTGAGCACGTTCATCCATGCAGACCGTGCTGTGTGCATCGATTTTGATCATCACACTGGGGTACAAACCAAATAACTCAATTGTACTATTCCTTTGAAATAAAGTACCATCTGCCATAATAAGAGAGAGAGAGAGGGAGAGAGAGAATAGTGAGCGGATTTGACGATGCTATAAAACTACTGAACATCACCAATCAACTGAACTGATCCCAGCTTCAATTTATATATGCATATGTTGCTAGCACATACATTCTCTACAAGCGAATAACTTGCAAGCAGTCAGTGATATATTTTTGAAAAAAGTTCAACTTTTTCAGCTGCTGACTCAGAAACCTCACAGCTCGGCTCAGTATCAGTGTGCGCAACAGCAGAAAAGCATAAACTATATATATTTCAGTGCAGAAATGGCAAAAGAAAAAGCAAGTTGTGTGCGCACACAGAGATCGCTTGTCATCGTTTAATGAAAAAGCAGGCAAAAGTAAACAAGATGTGATGATGCAAAACAGAACAGCAGCAGCACAGCACATCAACTGACCAAAGGGAGTGACTGATGCTGAACATTGCTTGCTTGCTGATCATTCTTAATGTCAGTTTTTACAACAACACTCATCACAACTGCAACATTATGTGTAGAAATGCAATTATGCAAAGGAAAAAGAAGACGAAAAAAAAAAGCAAATTCTCTGCCATATATATATAACTAACTGTGTATGCGTGCGCGGCTGAGCAACATTGGAGAAAAAATTATTGCTTTGCTTAAAAATTCAAAAAACACCATAACACATACACGTCTGCACAGCTTCGAGCAATGAAACCTCAGAATAACAGATGGAACAGATAGAAAACTGCATCTAGATTGAATAAAATTAAACAAACGCTTGTGCCTGTTTCGAGCAGCAACAAACTTCAGCAAAGCCAAAGAGCTTCGTCGTTTCCGGAAGCGGAGGCGACGCTTAACTGTTTTCAGTGATGTGAAAACGACTGCCACCAATCGGCACTTTGCCAATCAAGCAGCAATTATAGATTAGAAATAAGACACATTTTTTGAAATAATTCTCAACCACAAAAAAATGAAGAACAACAATAATTATACCTATTAAAACTGATGCTTAATTGAAGCAAAATTTGAAAAAAGTTTACATTTTCACAAATGGATTTACTCTATAAAATAAATAAATATATATATATATATACGCTTGCTTTTCAACACCATCAATCACACCAATTGTAATTTTGAAATGCAAATGAATAAATTTAAAAAAAAATGTTCACATTGAAGATAACAGAAATCAAAAGATAGAATTGAGAGCAAAAATCATTTGTAAATGAATTGAATTGGCCTGTAACTTCTATGTAGAAAAATAAGACTGCTCCGATCAGACGTCAGTCAATAGCTAGCTAGCCCTGATGACATTTTAATTAAGTAATGGAAGAAAGCAAGTACTAACAAATTAATTGCACATGAAACATAAAATAAGTTATAATGGCATCAAGTTTTCCTTCTCAATGAACAAACCATACTATAATACTCACTCAAACAGTTCAGTTCGCTGAAAGCAAAAGTGTAGAATAATAAAATTTCATAATATAGCCATGAAACAATCTGAATAAACGATGAACTGATGAAATAGATGTATACTTTCTAAATATTAACTTAACAACATGTGAAGATTATTATGAAACATAAAACTGCCTGAAACTTTACAATGTTCGAAAGGATAAAAATTGGGAAAATTTTCAGTTATTTTAAACATTTTTAACGTAAAACACGGCGAGTATTATGTTCATTTAAACATATGCATGACAAGCATTTCAAATTCTCACTTTCAGTCAGTGTATCGAATAAAATTTTAAAAAAAGAAAGCCCATGAAATTAATCTTCTGTAATACAACGCCGTATGAGCTTATTATTGCACATCAAAATCATTTTCACTAGGTGTTTCAGTCCAAATAAACGTAAAACACTGAACTCTTGGCTCCGTGGTTAGTCAAGTTACGCATGTTTCTCTATTCACTAAAAGCAAGCAACAGGCGGCTGTGAATTTCAAAAATTGTTTGCCAACGTCGATCAACTAAACTAACGGCACATACATTTATAACTAAATAGTTATGCAGATACCATATGCATATGGCCCCTGATTGACAACCCCGGTTGATTGAGCCTTGCAGGCACTTTTCTCATGAACTGCAACACAGTTCATTGTCTGCATTCTGGAGTAGAATTTGAATATATATCATCAATTGCAAATTCTGCTTTTATATTGGAAAAAGTTTCAAAGAATATGAATGAATCATGCAGAACATTTCACTATCAGAGTAAACCCAAACAAGTACATACATGGCTTGAATATAAAAAATTTTTTAAAACAACAAAGAAAAAAATTCAAACAACCCTGAAAAAATATTTTGTTGAAATTATGTGCAAAGCAAATATGTCAATCGTTCGTCTAATCACAGTTGCCAACGACTTTCTAGCATCAACAATGAATTATTTATAATCACAGTAAATCTGAATATAATTTTTTTTTGTTTCTTTTTGAAAAGTTATACGATTGAATTATTGATAATTAACAAGCAATGCATATTGGTTGCAGAAAAGTAGCAAGCAGATTCTTTTTCCACAGCAATGGAAGAAGAAGAAGAAGAAGAAGAAGTTTGACAGCATACTCCCTCCTCAAGGGGTTTATATAATACTTCGTCAACTGTTTTGTCGATATTCTTGCAAAAGCCGCCGGGAAAAAGCATTACCCCAAATACCAACCAAGTAAGCTTACTGTGTTTTAAAATTGAACATTGACCGACGCACTCAGAAAACTGAGCATGAACAGAAGAAACGTTACAATATAATTGTGCATATATTGAAAAATAACTAACTTTTCATGTGTTTGTTGCATATGTTTTTTGTTTCCAAAATCAAAAAGAAATATCCACAGATTGTATTGAAGAAGCTGTTTGTTTTTTTTTCATTTTTGTCTATTCAAAAGATAGCAAACCTCTTCAACAGAATATCACTAGGCCGTAACAGAGGCAAAAAGACACAAAAAAGCAACAACAAGGACAAAATCAATGGAAAGTTAATTGAAGAAAATAGCCGCCAAGTTGGCTTGCATTGAAGCTATATATGATTAGCAAACTAACTGACTGTGCATGCCTGCCCTGTGTTTGAAAGGAAATTTATTTTTAATTGCTTCCACTGTTGTTGTTGCTGCAATGAATGAGCTTTTGCATCGTTGAACATCAATTGCAGAACCTTATTTGTTTGCAAGAGGAAAATTACTGATCTTCTTCAATGAAAAAATTGCTCGTCAAAATTTTGATAATAAATTAAACAGCCTGCTTTCTCTGGCATCTTCAACCAGTGAATGTCAGTCTCTCTGTCTATCAGTCAGTTAGCTGAAAAGTGACATGTTACTAATTGCTAAATTAATTTGGCAAATACAAATTTAAATTATTTCAAACTGCAACGTGCAAAGTATAACCAACGTAAAAAGGTGCTTCGTAATAATTGAACAAGTCGTGAACGGACGGCCAATGCATAAAAATGCAAAGCAACGTTTTATTAAAAATGCATCCCTCGTTTGATAATAAGGGGCAAAATTTTTTCTCATAAATGATCCAAACGTGCAAAATTCAAATAAATACTTGCAAAACTATACATTTGGGAAGAATCCACCCCACTATGAACTGTTGGCATATATAAACACGCTTCCGCTTTGTTCATTTGAGCTGATAAATTACTAAGTGAAAAACCAACCAAGAAAAAGAATACAACAATGGAGAAAAAACATTAAACTATAATTTAAAAAGATAAAAAAAGATATTCAAATATCGACAAAGGTTCAGGTAAGATTTGGTTTCAAATTGTGAAACGCAAATTCAAATTGCACATACAGACTGCTGACTGACGCACAACAACAAACAGATCAATAACAACAATACGCTTCACCTCTGCCAAATTATGCCGCTGGCAAAATAGAACAGTGTCCCATTTCAAACTTCAAACAAACATAAAAACTATGCAAAATAACAAATTATAAATATTCAAGAAATATGAATATGCAAATTTTGAAAGTAAATAAATAAGTTTTGATTAATTACGTGAACATGAAATTTGCAATCTCAACACCAGAGACAAAATTAAAATAGACACACTAAACCACAGTGTTGCATGTTTGATGGGATGTGAAGAAAAAGAAAAAAAAACTCAGGATGACAAACAAAAAATATGTATATGATGATTATCTGATGGTGATGATCAGATGAAAAGTTAAACCATTTGATGAATCACGTCACAGTTGACGTGATTTCTACAACAGGTCTTCTGCGGCCCAGAAAATTCTGTTGAATTGATGTTCCATTCCAGAGCGCATAAATTAACCACCGATAAACAATGTTTGAAAGAAAATATAATTTATGAATAGTCAATTTTTACCACGCTAACCTTTTTCACGCCCACTTTCATCAATGTATGAAAAAACTGAACTAATAATAATTATGAAGAGAAAAACGAATAAAAACATGTACACAATACACATTTAACATGTGAATATTTAGAATTTGTGCATTGAATGAAGAATACCAGGTTGAAATTTGAAGTGCTGTTGTTGTTGTTGTTGTGGTTGTTGTAAACGTCGACGACGACCAGCCCATGTGGCAACTTGGTTCCACTGATGTTGGACAGATGCAGCATAACGATTGACGCTTGTTGGAGCCGAACCGGCACGTCTGTGGTGTCGTTCTACAGTCGCGCAAGTGGTACTCATCCGTATACGAGGGCAAGTCGAAACGAAAGCTCCAGTGTCGATAGCTGACGTTAGTCGACCCAAGCTGAGGAGAAATTTTTTCCAAGCATGGCGCCTTCTTGGCGGCGCTTTTGGAATTTGTTGTTGCTCGTGTTGTTGGCAGTTTTCGACCTGCGGTGATGGTGCAAAACCACCGCTGTCGGTCGACATCCCGTTGAAATTTCAAGTAAAAGCTAGCAACAAGAACAACAACAAGAAAACAACATGAAAACAACAACGGGGGAACCGACAACGAACGTCGTCGACGATTTGGCCGCCGTCAGCTGTCTTTGGCTAACAAGGACGAACAATCAATTTGCACTCTGAACATTGCCAAGCCAGACGCACTTATCACATTCCAAAGTTCGACGTCTGTCACCAGTGGCGCTTGCGCAATCCTTTTTTGCCCAAACGCAACCAACGGTTGGGTTGTGGGTTCTTATTTTATATTTCAATAGGCAATAAGCAATTTCAACCAAGAAAATCAATTTTCCATTGCCTATTCATCTTAAGACAAGAACTTCGCTCACTTGACATTTTAAACTCAAGGTCAGTCAGGTCACACCCATTGCACATACTTGGTTACTTTTGTTCAATCAATCCGGCATCAAATCATGCACTTCATTCATGGACAACTTACTTAAGATCTCTTTGAACGAGCTAATCGCCAACATGCTGCCTGCGTATTTTTTCGACTCTGCAACTCTTCAGTTGAAGGATTGGTAGCCGGCCGTTAAATAGCGTCTCTAACAATTCAGAGACGTGCAAATAATGCTATTTTATATTTATTGTGTTTCGGATCTTTGTTATTATTTTCACATAAACCGGCTATAAACCAGAGGAGGCAACAACACAACGTTCAAAAGAACAATCCAAGCAGTGACTGCTTGGATGTTTGTTGGCAATGGTTGTTGCTTGGAAGAGTTGAACATTTTGGCAAGAGGTTAGCTTTGCAATTGTACACTGACAGTGATGTAATAATACGACCACTACTACTACTACTACTAATAATAATAATAATGCTTGTACTTTCGTTACGAACAGTGCGGAAGAGTGCCTGTCGCCTTGGCCTGGCCAATTGGCCATCTCCTGAGCCTTGAAATTGAAAAACCCTTTTCACGCTCGACCCACCCCTGGCCCATTGGGACGCATTAGCTGACCGGTTCCCTTTTACCGAAGCAGGCAAGGGAAAACATGTTTAAGGTCACATTGGGTAAGATGAACGATGCAAACAGAAGCAACATATTACGACAGCAACATCAACAACACACTATTCAAACAAACTGTACTATTCAAAATCAATTATTGTATGCAATTGACAAATTTAAACAAACAGACTTTAAACAATTCTTTCACTTTTAAAGCATAAAAAACATAAAAAAAAAAACAACTAGATCTCAGTCATCGCAAAGTTACATTGTGCAATGTATGCTAAATCATAATCGTCGATTTTGCATAATAAAATTATCTGCATTTTATTACTTTTCACTGACTTTTACAGTCAATTGATTATTCAGCATTAACTAGACAAAAGCACCAATACAAGAATAGTTGTTTTGAAGCACAGCAAACAGTTGCAAATTAACTTTTAACATACAGTATACTAAAAGCATGCAATTGACAATAAAGTACAAATTAATAAATATTTAGCGGGAAATTGTATTGATGTGTGATTGATAATTTATAAAAAAAAAAAACAAAGAACAAAGCTCAGTGTATTTAAATATTAAACAAAATGTATATGTAGTCGTTTGAAAAAGTTTAGAAAAAATTGAAATCAAAGCAATCCGAATGAATTGTGCGAGTGCACAACTGGAACCCCAAGCAGCAAACAATGCTGCATAAAGTTGCTGTTAGCCAGGCATTCGTTTGTTCGTTTGTTTACCTTGCACAACACAACTGGTTTCAATTTTGAACAAATAAATGAAATAAAAGCATGTGAAAAAATTTGTCACGAAACACTTTTCTTGCAAATTTATAATTTTGCGAAAAATACATTACCAATGATTGATTGTGGTGAAAATGTCGTTCAAAAAAAGTGCATTTCCACATTAAATTACAATTCAATTTAGCAAACCAGCAAAAAAAAATAAACAATAGATGACTGATCAACCAAATTATCAGAGTTGTCATTTTTGCATTATCAAATGGTGGTATTTTATGACATTTACGTAAAACATTTTATTATTACTCGTAACAAGATCTGAATTGCAAACCAAAACGCTACATTATGATACAAATCTAAAATGACAAATTCAATATTGAAATTTCATCTAATCACAAGTTTATGATATTATGTGCAATATTATTGTACTGATAAAAAACATTCACTTAACGATTGTAATCAGAATAAAGATTAAAAAGAAAACAGAATTTGCATTGACTTTTTAGAAAAAAAAAGTTAAATTATGAATATTATGTTAAAATGTTAAATAATTGGATAAAATGATTGCAAATTTTCCCCTCAAATATATTTTTTCTTCCTTGCTTTACAAGATCAAAGCGTATCAAATTCAATCAAGTACAGTACAGTACAGTAAAATATGCTCCAAAGCAGCGAATGTTGATCATAATATTAACCAACTAACTGATGCAGTAAAGAAGAACTTTTCAATTGATTAAATATACCTCTCCAATACAGAGTGTGACGAGATGAATATCAAAGAAATTAATAAAACAAAAAAAAAACCAAGAAAGCAATAAAATAATTCTGCTGAACAAAGAGTTGTGAGTAAAAGATGATAATAATGCTAACAAATGGTTCACCTCTGCAAGGGCAAAAATAATATTGCCAAAAATCATTATCAGGCACAAATGAACATCGCTTTTTGATTTGCTTTGTTCTTTTCTTCCATTTCGACGAACAAGCCGAAAGCAGGCGAAATGACGTTACAGATCTGCTCTGTGGATAAGCCATCAAAAGGCCAGCTTGAAATTGGCTACAAGCCAAGTCAGTGTGTGCCAGCGCAACACAAGCAGCCTAAGCGTGGGAGAAAGTGGAAAACGTGCTCGACGAGGCTTATTTGAGGGAAACAAAAATATGATTAGCCAAAAATTGATGATGGACTGAGGAAAATTTATTGTCATGAATGAACACAGCCGACTTTTTGTTCAGCAGTTGTGAAACCAGTCGGTCGACTTCAATTAGCCAAAGGCGGCAGCAGCAGCAGCAGCTATAGTCGATTTCCTACCGTGAGGCGGTCGGTCGGTCCTGTTGCCTGGAAGAACAATACCCACTTCCCTCTTGTTTTCTCCATTCACACCTAGCCTGTCTTTTTCACCTGTGCTCAACGTTTTCGGTTTTGGCTTATTATTATTAGTACTATTATGCCTTTTTTTTCTAAATTCATGTTTTGCTTTTCATACTTTCAAATTCTTCTTCTTAATCAACCGTGAAAAATACAATTGCTGCTGTTGTAGTTCAACAATCTCATAGAAAACACAAATACAACACCACTGATGACGATGATGATGCTTATGATGTTCATTTCAGTTCACCGTTTAGAAGATCTACTCTGCTGTGAAACAGTGCTGCAAATGGGCAACTGACTCATCATTTCTCATCATATCAGTGAAAATCAACTTCACACACCAAATCAACTGAACGTACAAAAATGGCAATAATACTTGATCACATTTTCAAATTTATCACTTTCTCCAGTAGCAACTGCAATTCACTACCGAATTTTACTTTACACTGTTCTTCACAATTGCCACTGACAATACCTATTAGCAACATGCGTACTTAAACAGACGGCCCCTGTCTGTTAAATTCATATCACTGACGTTGCCTATTTTTCATCTTCATTGTTCAGCAAGGTTCAAGCACCTTTTCAACGTTACCCCAAGCAAAAAACTATTTTAAAAACAGACACACACCCACATCCAATACAAAATACCAAAATACAATATTTTATTGTAACTCTGAACTCGGTGTGATTGCTTCTGTTTCAGTATATCTTACCTACCTAGGAGTTAATTCATTTATTCAATGTTTAAACACTGATCTGAATAATTTATATGTTATCACTGTTGAAAGAAAAAGCTCTTGTTGTTGTTGTTGCAAAAAAAACTTTACAATTACCTCAATTTTATCTCAAACATTAACAAAATATTGAACAAGAAATAACACAATTATTCTAAATAACGTCACGGAAATGCATGCATGCAAAAAAAATTACTGTTGTGCAAATTTCAAAGTTAATTAAAGTTTAACGGAATGACATTATAAAAATAGCCATTTATTTTATTATTATTCATCAAAATATTTTCATTTTCACCACGTGCATTTCTGGTTGAAATTAACCAACAATTACAACCCCGATTATCAAATCGCACGTACACATGTAACACTACAATTCCACCGACCTTGTTTACGAATTTTTATATAATCATAAGTAATCAACCTCGTGTGCATACAGCAATTGCCAAAAAAAAACTATTGCAATTAAAAATATATATATATGTAGTTGATAAGCTTCGAATTCAGTTTACACAAAAAGAATCACAGTGTATTTTATAATGCCTTTGAATTGAAAACAATTTTCCTTCACTATCCAACAAGCAGTTGATGCTAAATCATTGAACAGAGAGTGGAGGGTGGTAGAATTTAATTTTATTCAAATTTACAATAAACCACTTAATTGAAATAACATAAAGAGAATGGGGGTAATATGAAAATAAATTTGTAAAAATTACAATTCCATCCAGCTCATTTGCAATTTCTCGCTGAACAAAAAAAAATACGACCCCTGCAATGAATAAGCAAAGACCCTGGATTGGAGCCAGCGGGGGCTTCAATGCAAGATGACGGCAAAATTCGACCTCTAACACCTGCACCCCGGTTTGTTCGCCGACTATCCGTCCCAGCTGGCTTTTTCCTCGCATATTAATCCGGCCTGTCGAATTCACACAACCCAACTGACGTCGCCGCCGGCTCCTTTGACCGGACATGGTCGGTCAATGGGACAAAATCGAACAAACAATCTCCAAAAGAAGAACCGTATGATGACAATGGCAGACAAAAATCTGCTTTGAGCATCCATTGTTGGAAAATATTCTCTTTATATAAAAAGAAAATGAAGTATGATTTCTTCACCAACGAAAAGCCAACATTTCACAACTATTTGTTGAAAGCATTTGTTCATTTTTGTTTTCAATCCAGCTGCTGCTTGAAATACTCATTCATTTTTGCTGAAGATGCTTTTTAAAATGGGAAAATAAAAATCAGATAACAATCATTTCTTTCTCAATTTCTATTGCAATTCAACAGAAAATCACCATTTGGTGAAGTGTTTCCGATGCAGATGTTCACTTATTATAATAAATAAAGAAAATCAACCTAACCTAACCTAACCTAATCATAAGGAAAAAATGCTTGCAAACTGCCTGCCTCCTAAACAGTAACTACACAGATTGATGATTACAATCAAATGCAATCGACGTTAATCCAATTTCATCACCAACGGCGGCGGTATGCCACTTTGCAAAATCATTGTCCTAATTTGTACTACTATTTATCACCATAATACTATAACAATCCAATCACACACTCTGTATTCAAGCTATCAAGCATCATTGTTCCAATTTTCACACGAGCAGACGGTTCACAATTTTCGTTACATTGAATTGGTCCCTATTGTTCCTACCCATACAAAACAATACTATCAATAGAAAATTGAAAAATTCATCAACTAAAAATAAATTGAATACGAAGTAATTGACAATTTCTTTTTATATGAAAATCAGTCGTATTGTATTTGTTGTAATACCCATGTGATAAAGTGCATATAATGAAACAAAAAGAAAGACAACCATTACGCGGCAAAACATTACGCATTGTTCAATGTGTTATTGGTATATTTGGTGTGCTTTAGTTCAAATGCAACCTTTCAAGTTATGCAAATTCACAGAATAGATAGAAAATCACACTGTTTCACAATTAACTTTGTTACATTCATTTTCAATATGTACAATGTACACTAGATGGAATTCAAAATAAATTATGATTTAAAAGAAAAAAATATATAGTTTTTTCTCTGAATTCAGTTTTTTTTCACTCAATCTTAATATGCAAACCTCGCAAAGGATCGAATGTTGAAAGTATGATGATTTGATGAAAAGTTTCAACAAGAAAAAAAGAAAAAGCAAAATAGGGAACTTAAATATTCACCAACAGCAAATAAAATAACCACAGCAATAATAAAATAATAATAATAATTCAATAACTTACCATCACATTTAAGCTGCATCTGATGATCTGACGATTGATGGTAAAAACTGAACTGTCAGATTTTATCTGTGATGATTGTGTTGATGATCAATAAAAAAAACGCCAGTCACACACAGATCAGAATTCGACCAAGCGAATTGAAGGACACTGGATGTACAAGCGCCGGTCACCGCTGGCCGGATGTGGTGGATTGCTGAAAGATGATGTGGTTGTTGTTTGTGTAATGGACAAAAAGTGAACGCAGCAAGGCCAACACCACACCAGCTCGTAGTAGCTAGCAGATGCTTGAATTGAGAATGACGATTCGAATTGGCCGGCAAAGTAGAACAGCAGCTGCCCGGCGGCCACAACTTTTGCTGACCAACAACGTGCTGCGAGATTAGCACTGGCCGGCGCATTGGCTTTCGGTGGTGAAAGGCAGACGTCAGCCGCAATTGGTCAGCTTTGGATTGATTTGCATGTTGAATAAACATAAAAATACACACATACGCACAAATATGCACACCAGTGATTATTATTATTATTCTTATTCTATGCATTTATGCAAACAATGCTATCGAATAATGCAAACGTTGAACAACGGCTCCTCTCTTTGAATTTTTCTATATAGCCAAATAAATGCACCACACCACACCACACCACACAACACGTGAATTCTTTCTTCAACTTTATCAGTTAAGTATTACACATCTAAGTCTACTACTAAATTTTGCTAAGATCTTCGGATAGAATCTATAAAAATAAATTAAATAAAAATAAATAAATATATATACATAAATTAATCGTAATTATCAACTATATATATACAGATAGATGTACATTGATAACAATCAGGTAGTCATGATGCGATTATTGAATAATAACAAACGCATATGGTAAATATTCAAACGCATAAAAAAAACTAATAGTATTTATTGTAAATATATTTTAATAATAATTTAAATAAAAGTTGATTCCTAAAAATTCATGATCAATTTCCAAAAAGGATGGCTACACAACAATTATTGCAATAAAAATAATAATAAAACGCAACAAAGTCGTGTAGAAACTTTGGAAGAATAGTAAAACATTATTATGGTTTAGAGAGAAAAATGAGAAAATGAAAAGAAATTGTAAAATTTGAACGTTCACTATGTAAAACAGATATAAAAGATTTGTGGTAAAAAGTGCAAGCAAATGTTGTGATGCACTTCATCTGTGTGCATAGTAAGCAGCAGTCTTTTTCCCCTTCCTTTTCAATGAATAATAATTTCATTCAGTGCATCACGTTGATGTATGTGCTCATAACAATATACATAATGTGCAAAAAGAAAATTTAAAAAAGGTGAAATTAAAAAAAAAATACGAAAGATGTCGAATGATGATATAATGCTGCATCATAACGGTAGACAGTGATATTCAACTAATGGCCATTTTCATTTGCTTGATGTGGACGGGTGTCGTTGTACAGCAGCAGCACTAAGATTTGCTCGTTGTTCTTCAAATCTGAACAACAAAATTTAGCCATATTATTCAAATAACAACAACAACAAGTATTAACTGCTACTAACCGTCGTGCTTGAAGTTTCAATACCAGTTCGAAGAAATCTTCATCAGGAACGGTCAGAGCTCGTTCAGCTGGAAATTCACTTCGCTGCTCTTCAATTCTGGTACTCTAAAAGCAAATAAATAATAATAAATCCCGCAATGAAATATATAAATATATATATATGAATAATACTTGACAACGTATCAACATGTCAAAAAATTCATCCAAATGATGCATCTCTTCTTCAGCATTGCCATGCTCTTGGTCAACCTGTATCCGCTGCTGAAGACCCGCATCAGGGGTTGTCTTGCCGCTAGTTGAAGAAGTTGAAGGGTCGACATTTGGATGCAATTCAGACGCCGAGCCAGCCCTGAGCATAAAAGCTGCTTCGGCACTGATCGCCAAGGCGGCTGAATTTTGCAAGCCAGGCAAAAAAGGCAAACTGGCGCGTTGGTCATCCATTCGTCGACTTTGCATACCAATAATCAAATCTACCAGATCATCAGATTCGTGATGTTCAGCTAAAATTTCCAAAAAAAAAATTAATTCATTATTTACTATTACTGCTGTTGTTGGTGTCGATCATGATCAAACGGCATCAACGTTATAGAGTAGGACAACAACATACTGCTTGGTAAAATTAAGATAAAAATTTGTAATTTGTGTTGTCAATGCAGAAAAAAAGTAAAAAAAAATAATACATAAAATATTTCATCAACTTCGCATATTGATTGTGATAAAGCTGAAATTGTAAAAACAAAAAAACAGAAATGAATTTTACCCTCCGGCTATTGTACTGTGTGATACGGGAAAAATGAACAGAAGCTGGAAAAAAGTGAAACAGCCTTACTCAGAGAGGAGATGGACGAAGAAGCCTGAGCGACGTCCTCTTTAACTGGTATATACTTGCGTGATTTACGACCACACGTCTTTGATATCCTCTTCAACCAACTGCGGGCAGAGTGCTTAGAGGAACGTGGGAAACCTGCCTCATGCCAGCAACACTGGGTCGCCGCAGCGTCAACGGGCAAGAACACTGCCTGCACATCTAAGAGTGAACAGAAAAAAATATTCATGCAAAAAGAAAACATAGCCCAACACAGAATAAAAGCAAGTCATATATGTAAATATATATAAATATATATATCCAATCCATTTGAATTATAATAACAAACAAAACAAAATAAGAAAGTTTGAAAATAATACAATAAAGAAATAACACATTTGTTACGACATATTAATAAAGAAGTGCAACAGAATTGAGAAGAAGTATACCAATAAACAAAATAATTTCATAAGCAACATACTGAACAATAAAAAACCATAATAAGAAATGTTAAAAATTTATAGCATTAGTCAATAACATTATTTAATATATTAACAATAATATTACAATATTAATTCACAATCTTATTCAAATTACAACTAATTCTAAATGCATTTATTAATAAAATAACAAAATCATTATTTTTGCGTTTAATGTGTATTGGAATTTTAAAAAATAAGCAAATAATTTTAAAAAAATCCAATAATAAGCATTCAAAATATCCTAATAATAATAATAATAAATAAATAAAATCTATTACTATTAGTATTATTGTTGTTGTCGTTGTTTTAAAATGATTTAAAAATGAATTTAAGTTCGCTCGAATAGAAGATATAAAATTTTAAAAAAAAATTACATTTTAATAGGATAATTATTGGTTCAGTAGCAACAAGTTGGATGAAATATTTGCTGTTTTGTTTGTTCACATGCACAGAGAAAAAGTGTACTTTATACAGTGAACGAACACACAGAAAAGCATTTGAGTAAACAGTCAGAACAAGAGGACAAAACATAAATTAGCATAGCATAGCCACAGAATGCATTGGCAACAGGCAACCGTTTGAATGAAAAATTCATTTCCAAAATTAATTGCAAGCATAAGCTTTTGCCTTTATCATGCAAATAAACAAATAAATAAGTAAACAACAATAAATTTCCCAGGTAAATGGGCGACGACTGCGGCGAGACTTTGTGGACAAGGGTTGAAGAAAATACACTAAAACTTTTCCAACTGCATAATTTTTTACCCCTACTGTGAGAAATGGTAATAAACAAAAGAGGAAAAAACGCAATGAATCAATCATTCAATCAAACACAACCTAAATGACAACAAGGCTTGATCAAAGAAGTGTTACTGTTGATGATTTTTATCAAAATTTCGACTATTACAACTCTAGTACATACTGATGATAGCTGATTTGGGAAAGAAAAAAAAACCACAGCAAAAATAAATAAATAAATAAATAAACGGTTATCATACCAGTGATAGCCTGACGATGTGCAGTAACGGAATTCTTGGATGTCGCTTTATCCGGATCACAACGTTGATCATCCATACGCTTACTTTGAGCTCGACTGACGTAGTCAAAAAATGCCTCCTGATCCAAGCTATCGCTCAAAGATTTCGTCTAGACGATCAAGCAAAATCAAAAACGTAAATAATAATAATAAACACAAGAATAAACAAAATGCATTTTCTCACGCTCAAACTGTTGTGCATGTGAGCCATTGGTGCATCCAACGAATGTGCCAGAGGCAAATTCGGCCTGCTTGCAGACGAAGCTGCAGTACTATTATTACTACTGCCACAACCTGTTCGATAAGCATTCTTCGCTTTCTCCAATACCGACGCTGAAACAAAAAAAACCAATGCAACGTATTTAGGAAGAATAAAAAACCAAAAAACATTGTTCAGCACCGACAAGCACAAGGAACATTAAAACTGCTATTACAAATGCAAAAACAGCAGACTAAAGCATTTGTTTGAAATATATTCATCCACTTTATATTTTTAAAAAACCCTTTCTTGCAGCATAAATGATTAGAATGTTCTTTTCAACAAAAACACACATTTCACTTGGAAATAATTATTCTCCAAAGATATAGATATAAATATATATATACAAACAATAGTAGTAGTAGTAGCACTTACCAACAATCTCATCGTCAAATTTCACCGGCACCGGATCCATGGAAGAATCTGGATGACAACCGGAACCCATCAACTGAGACAAATCCACCAAATTCAACTCGGCCACCATCTCTCCATTTTTATCTCCAATCTGTACAATACAAAATATGAATTAAAAATTATTTTCATAAAAAATTTTCAACTGTTCTTTTCAAAAACCTCTTTGGACAAATCGTAATGAAGCAACGTAAAGTAGAGTGACTTTTCGGATTCTTCAAGTTGAATAAACGCGTTGCTCAACGACCAACAGGCTCTGGCTTGTCCGACTTTATCGCTGAGAAGACGCGCAATCCCAAGATGACGCAGATGATAATCAACAGCTAAAAAGCACACAATTTTATCAATTATCGATCGATTAAATACCCGAATTTTTTATAAATTAAAAAAATTGATGAAAGCTATACGACAATCAGACAAAATCCAATTTTTTTTTTAAAAATTCTCCAACAGTGGAAAAATAAGCTGAAAAAAAAATTAAAAATCATCATTATATAACATAAGTACATAACATTGATCAAAATAAACACATAAAAGCTGAAACTCCTCATACATTCATATTTCAAAATTTTTGGTACAGAAAATTAAAAACTGAAATTTAGTTATTCAAAGAAAAACAAAAAATCTTATAAAAGATAAATATACAAGATATCCACTATGAAAAAATCTTTCCACACAACTATTCTACTTTGTATTATTATCATTAAGCAATGCGCATAAAATAGCATCTATAATTCATGACAACTTATAAATTATTTAAAAAAAAAGACAATTATTGCATAATACAAATTGCAATGAGACACATCAAATTAATTCACTATTAAATGCTAACGAGCTATTATTTATTTCCCCCCATTTCATTATAATGAACAGGTAATGTGAAATTAAAAATTAAAAAAAACACGGTATGTAAATTTTAAATTATCTTACAATTGTAAAAGTCAACATTCAATAAATAATATTCCAATTTATTAGATGAAATATCATCCTAACCACTGCTAGCTAACTAACTAGACAGTAAACAAGTCAACAAGCTGTGATTTTAATTTGGCAATATAACGACCACAAAGCTTCTATTCCTCACTTTGCTTTCAAAATCAGACGGTCAATAAGAGACGACCATCAAATAATGCAAAAGTTGTTCCAAATGGTGGTGGTTCGAATGCTAATTTAAAAGAGAAAACCAAACAACTGTCAGGGTGCTTATATGGAAGAAAAATTGATCCTGCATATGTTAAGTAAATCGCCTTTGGATACCGAGTGATGATGATCACCAACGCAAACAGCATTAGCAATCAACCTGAGTGTTGAGAAGCTGTGGCAAGATTCAACTGGATAACAATAGAAACATGCACTACTGTTAAAGGCTATCACTCCAATCAAGCTAGCTTAATGACACTGGATTCAACCAGTGCCTCTTGGCAATACAGCCTTCGAATGAAACTCCCCACTCGTTCGTTTTATATAAACGAACGCAACAAACTGCAAATTAAAATTGAAATAGCAAACGACGACATTAACATACTAAATTTATATAACATTTTCAACAACAACAACAATAATAATAATAATAAAATACTACATGTAAGCATACGTTAAAAAGAGGACAGTTAAAACCTAAAGACGTACATCTAAATATACTATTTGATGATCATTTTAATTTATTATTTTCCCAACAGTCATTAATAAATTTTATATTAATATACACAATCTGCATTACAGAGATAAAATTTTACAAAAATAATGACGCATAAAATTGAAACTGATTGACAATTGAAACTTTTATAGCAATCAATAACTTCGATTGCAATTGAGAAAGCAAATACATTAAAATCAAATAATAGTAATAATAAACTGCAAAATAATAAACACTTTCAATGCTTATCCATGCTGTAAACAAAATATATACCGACTACAGCTACAGTTGTTGAAGCATGAATAAAATTTTCTACCTCTAAACCACACACACACCTTGATTTCTTTGAAAATAAAGACTTTTATAAATTAATCCCTCTCTACTACTACTATAAAAGTCAAAAATAAAAGAAATAATCAACGTGAATTTTCAGTTCAGAAGAAAACTTTCCATCAAATTCTGATAAAACCACATGTAACAAAACTCAGATTTTCCCCGCCTAAAAAAAGCTGAACATTAAAATGGCTTTGCGTCGTTCTTTTCGTTTTCAATGAAGCATTTGATGAGGAATTTTTATTGCAAAAATGAAAAAAATTTCTTGTTTCTATGGATTTTCTCGTTCAAAAAATTGCAAAGCATTCAGAAGCAAAAATTCCATTTCACTGAGTTCAGTTCCAGCGGCTGTTTTGGCCTCTCGATAATAGAATGCTATGTGATTTCATTTAATACTGCAAACTGAATAAATATGCTTTTGAATACTAGAGCTAGCAGTGCATCTGCGCTGCAGGATTATTATTCTTATTATTATTATCATTAAATAAATCATCTCTTCTTTGCCGTTCTTGTTCATTAAATAAATACGTATAATTTTAATCACTCAACTGATCAGAATGAAGAATAATAATAAATATATTTTGCAGATCACAAGATTAACAAAATTTCACCTATATATATATGAACTGAAAATCAAGAAGAAAACCCCACATTTAAATTAAAAAGCAAAAAATAATAATTTCAACAGAAAATATTTAATAAAAAAAATCAGTAAAAAAAAGTCACACACATACCCTGACGATAGTCTCGAAGCAATGTGAAACAATTTCCGAGCGAATAGAACGCTTGTCCTTCAGCGGCAATATCTTTCAATTCTCTGGCAACCGCTAAGGCGTTTCTGCAAAATAAAATTCAAAAATTACACAATTCAAAAAACAATATAATTTTTATTACAGAAATGAAAAATGTAAAATTTGTATTAAAAAAATCAATCCAATAGATAAAAAAAACAATTGCACCAAATTACCCAAAAGCTCTCTATTCGAAAAACAAAACTGAAACAACACATGCTTAATAACTGGCATGTGTTCAGGTTTTTTTAATCTCAGCTAAAAAGAAAACTAACACTTTTTCTTCTTCTTCGAAATGAAATTGTTAATTTTTAACTTCAATAATAATAATAATAATAATAATAATTTAAAATTTTATAATTTCAATTAAAACTTTTTCATTTCAGCATTAATGAGCAGACGTCACACATCATGTAGAATAAATTCTCATTTCTGCGTAATTTGTCAACTTTGTCGTCTCTTCCTCCTTTTCTCTGCTCTTCCCTCTCGCCTCAACAGTAATCACAATACTATATATGTATACATGTAACGGTTTCATAATTCTTCTATGAAGAAGATATAGGTGCATATTTTCAACACATCAATTCATTGATGTCTCTCTGAGCAAAAATTTCCAATTTTGATCATAACTACACTAAACACTCTCAAGAGTCTCCTCTCACTCACCAGTTGGAACAATTTCAAAACTTCCAACTAACAATTATAAATAATTAAAATTTTGCACTTGCTTATTTTATATCAATAATAATGATTCATTTAATAAATGCAAATTTAGTTCCAAAAAAAAAATTTCCATCATCTTATCCATCCACTGGACTACTTAGTTGTTTTAAAGATTAAAAAAAAAGAATCGTTAAAAATAAAAAAAAATTCCTTGCTACAGATGCGTCATCATGCGTGCGTTTCAGTAGAGATGATTGAAGAAAATTGCAAAAAAGGAAAACACAAAATCCGATCAATGTTGCCTGCTTTCTGCTTGCCACTGTCGAGTAGATTGATTGATTAAAAACATTTTCTATTGATTTGCATAAAAGTAGTAATTTTGTTCGTCAGATATTTTCTACCGATATAACAAAAAGCTCCAAACAGCTTGAAATCACGGATCACCACACACACATTAATTCAATAAAGTCAAACTGATGGTAGTGGTTAATGGTGGTGGTGGTGGTGGTGGTTTGTACTTTTTATTCTTTTTCTTATTTCTCAATTATTCGAAAAGCAACAGATATAAGATAGAAAAAGAGCCAACCTGTCCAATTATCAATATTATTTAAAACAAATTTTTTTCCCATTTACACATGCAATGTTCTGATAAGTTAATGTACAATGAAATACAATTTTAAAAGCCCTATCAACTGAATAGAACAAGAAAAAAAAGAAGAAATTCATAATTTCACGCATCGTTTTACTACTGCTGTGACTATTCTGGGTCAAATTTTGAAGATTTTTCATTTTTGAATTATAATTAAAAAAAATAACTAACTAAAGTGCTTAAGAAAATAAATGCAAAAGAGAAGAAGTAATTTGTTAAAAAACAACAACAACAACAACATCTCTGTTAGAGAACATCAAGCTTTTTAGATTCGAAAGTCCTCTGTTAAAGCTGGAATGTTGTTATTAAACGACCGCAAACAACCCTCCGTGATGCATGAATTGAACGATTAGTGAACCGATCAAAATTTTCACACCCAAATCAACCAACCATACGACGTACATCTAATCTCTCCAATTACACAGCTTTATGATCAAGTTCGACTATTGGCATCAGTCAATGCTCAAATCGAACTCACCAAGCAAATTTGATCGTTCAATATACAAACAACACCTACCACCGGGCAACCGTATTATTATATACGGCAAGTAGCAACTAACAGCAAATACGCTTGCAGTTAGTTAACTAATTCATATCGAAGGGCAATAAAAAAATATTCCCCCTTGCCGTTCTTTTATCACATTAATAAAAGATGAAAAATTTTTTAAATAAAAAATCAAAAGAATTAAAAAATACATGAAAATATGTCAATACAAACATGAGTAAAAAAAAAGTGTGCTTTGCGTTTTGTCGTTATTTGAAAAGATAACAATTACCACCAATTAAATAATATTATTAAATATGCGATAACAAACAAGCATTAAAAAAATATCAATAAAGCTTAGCGTTTTATATAAAAAAGAAAATCAAAATGTAATAAACTTACGAATAATACTGTATAGCCGGTTCCAATTCTCCCAAAAACACGCTTGCATTGCCCAGATTGGAATAAGCCCGGCGCATAGCCCGTTTGTCACCGAACTCTTTGGCAATTTGCAATCTCTATAATGATAATGATAATAATAATAATAATAATAATAATAATAATAATAATAGCAGTAGTCGTAATAGCAATAGTTATGGTGATAGCAAGTAGTAGTAGTAGTAGTAGTAATAGCAGCAGCAGTAATATATAAAATTACCTAACAAATAGGACTAGGGTGCATTGAGGCGTGAAAAATTCCTGCATAAAAGTGTCCAACTCACCTCATTGTGAAACTGCACTGCCGTCTTGAAATCACCAAGCAAATGGTAGGCAAGGCCGATGTTACCGCATGCACGACCTTCGCCCACTCGATCGCCCATCTCTTGCGTTAATTTCAAATTCATCCTGTTGAGAGAAGCTTTTATTTGCTAACAATAGCAATAAGCATTGAACAATAAAACTTACTCGTAATATTCAATTGACTGTAAACACAGTTGTCTCACTTGACCAGCGTATTCGCTTAAATCTGCACTCTGAGGTCTGCTCAAATTGCGTGCTTTTGAATAATACACACCGCCAAGATTGTAACAAGCGCGTACTTCACCTGTCTGCAACAATGAAAATTAATAATAATAATTATTATATTATTAATATTTCACCTTATCTTGCAGTGAACGAGCAAGTTCCAAATGTCGCTTGCCACAAAGTGATGCTTCGTCGTATTTGCCCAACGCTTTCAAAGTGTTGCAAAGATTACCACTAGCGTTTGCTTCAGACCGTCGGTCGCCCACTGCCCTAAACATTGAACAAAACTTGCCATGTATATAAGTTTCTTGTAACACATTGCCGACAACAACAACGTCGTCGTGGTCATCGGCTAAAAGCTGCTCCGGTAGCGCACAGCAGGTCAACCTGCGTCATTGAAAATCCATTAGACACGTGAGAGTGGAAACTGATTTTGCCGTCTCTGTACAATCTCCCCGCCACACCCGCCACACCCCGCCAGCGCCAATAACGCCCCAATCACATCTACTGCAATGAGAATACATCGTTAAACAACTATCAAGCATCTCTTGTCGATTAATGTCTGCGACGTGAAAAGTCAAAGTGAACTGAATTGATTCCCCACTCAGACATCACAGTCACTAAGAACTTTCTTTTTCTCCACTTGTTCTCAAAAATAAACCCTATATCTTCTGTAATGATTATTTTATTTTGAAAGAAAAGCAACTTCAACTATTCATTTCTCTATTATTATTAATATTATTATTTCATTTTATTATGAAATTTATATGCGCATCCCAGTCTCAGCAAGCTCAACAATCAAACCGGCTTTTATAATCATATGTATGCATGCATATATATAATCAGTCGACCGACCAACCAGTCGTAATCATTGCTTGCAAAAGATCCCATCCAGCAAGCACCAGATGCCAAATGACAATTGTTGGGTTTGGAATTTTGATTGAGAATTTGCAGCAAAAGAGAGAGAGAGAGAGAGTAAGAGAAATGCATGTGCCTGCCTGCTGCTGGTTAAAACGCAATTTTCACCAGGCACCATATCAAAGCAATTAATTTATCTCAAAACTCGGCTAACCCTTGCTTGAAAACCAACCGTTCGTTTGCCAGCAAATTTCCACAATAATTTCTCAAATGCATGTGATGTGGAGTTTTTCAATTTTTTTACCGACACTTTCAGTTGGCTTTAAAAATTAAACTTAACAACAAAAACTTTAATGTGAAAAAGGAAATGAAGAAAAAGAAGCAAAGCAAAGTCGAATTATTTTGCTTGAATGCGCATTAGTGAAAAAAAAATATTAAAATTGCGTCATTTCAACCGATGCAACAAAAACCAAAGCAAAACTTTTCCACAGCACAATGTGAATATTGCGCAATGCTTAAAACAATAAAAATCAATTATTATCACTACATATTGCTTTTCTTTTCAAGAATATACATTCATCAGAATGTACAAAAAAAATATTAATTTTATAAGCTAAACCTTTTATATGCATATTTGTGGGAAGAAAACAAAGTCAACTTTCAAAAAAAATTCTCTACAAAATGTACCCCAATCAGTGTGTGTGTGCGCGCGATATGTTGTTCATGCCGGATATACAAAACGCCAAGTAATTAAATCACCATTTTATCAACATGGGCAAATAAATTGGGCAAAGTTAAATAAAATTTGAAAAAAAAAACGACGCATTTACATGTTTCAATTTATAAAATGCATTCATTCATGTTGACCATCAAAGTTACAAATCAAATTTGATATAAATCAGTTCGACATTTTTCCATTAAAATTCACAAAAAATTAACTAAAACATCCATTTATTTCTTAAAGATTTTCAACTTTTCAAGCTTCACAGTAAAATAAATTAAAGTGAAATAATATAATCATCCATCATCAATGAAAAAAAAAAATTCTCACCACATTCCCGTGCATTCATACTGTTATTATTATTATTACAACTGTATGCCACCACTAGTCCTTCATTACTGAACGAGAATCTTCAAAATTAAGAACAAGAAGAAAACATTACTTTATGTTATGCGCTTTGTAAAACTTCATCATATGAAAATAAAAGAACTTCAAATGCGAATAATATTGAATAGCAAAAAAAAGGCAAAATTAAATTGTTGCAAAGATAAATGAAAATGATGGAATAAATTTCGTTTAGTTAACTAATCTGAAGCTAAACTTCATCTGGTTAAATAAAATATTGCAAACAAAATTATATCTTCAACCACCATCGTGTATAGCAGAGAAAATTACTGCAAATCGGTTTTTAACTAGCTGAAAAGAAAAGCAGAAATTTTGTGATCGAAATAATAAAAAAAAATTCAATTTTTTCAAGCAAAAAAATGAAAATTGCTCCATTCTCTCAATGGAAATTGCGTCGCGTTGTTACGTAAGTGAATATTAATAGCATTGAAATTTCAGCGACAAATAATACCCCTGACTGATTATAAATTGCAAAAAAATCAATCTCTATGGAAAAAATGTTAAAACAAAAAGTATTGAAAAAATTTCACACATTCAAAGTGATATTGTATTCCTTGGAGAGGATTCAACAAAATTCCTAAGCAGATTAACAATATCAACGTACTGCAAAGGTTGCAACAAAAATAATGAATAATAATAAAAATCAGTAGAATCAATGCAAAAAATATCCCAATGAAATAAAGTACAGCTTTGATAAACAATTTCAAAATTGCCAATAGCCCCTGACAACAGAGCAAAGTACAGCAGCAGCATTCAAATTACTATTCATCAATAAAAACTGTAATGATTTCTATATTCGGCACAATTAACAATATAAATAATTAATCAATTTCCACTGATATGGATTAATTTTTCAAATAAAGAAATTACCTAAATTACAACAACATGCTATTATTGTTTGTAATTCAATATTGAAACTTAATGCAATTTACAAAGTTACACATGCATGTTTGTTCCCTCAAATGATTTCGGTTATAACAAACCACCAAAAATACTTCAACTTCTAATTCATCAACTTACAATTTGTAATTATAAAATTAAGTTTAAAAATTGCACCATTCATCCATGAAATTGAACACTCTTGATGTTCAGCTTCTTCAACAGCTTCCCTTTCACCATCTCTTTCACCCAGTATATAAAATATCATTACAATAAAATGAAAAACAAAACCCCATTCCATGAAGATGAAATTTTTCAACTGCGACAACATTGACTAAAATTTTGCTTGCAAAGTTCTATTGCTTTGAATTCTACTGGTATTGTTGTTGAGTTCATTGGTAATTTAGCCACAAAATGCCAACAATAATTGTGATGCGACAATAATTGTGATGCGCTTGTGTTTCCACCTCATCTGATTTCATCAACAACGCATGATAAGAGTTGATGCCAACCGTGGTGGTGGTGCTGGCTGTGCAATAATTTGCAAGTGAATTTCGATTTTGGCAACATAGGAAAGCACCAACTGAGCTGAACATACACACATACACATCATCATCATCATCAGCAGCAGCAGCAGCAGCAGCACCGTGCAAACGAGCCGCCCCAACAGTTAACTGTGGAGTGAAGATGAGAAACTGCAACTGGTGGTCAATTAGCGAGATCAATAACACGCAGGTCAATTTTTTTTACACTCTGATACAAGCACAAACCAAGAATAATATTTAAAATTGTGTAAATAGTTCAGTGAAACTTTCTCATGACCAAACAAAAGTTAAAAAAAAATATACATATATCTACTACTACTACTACTACTAAAAGTCCTCCTTGAAAACAATTAACAATCTAACCGCAGGAAATATTTTAATTTTAATGACAATTTTCAACAAACAAGCTTCTTCATCCGCTTTCTACATCAACAATAAATGCTCTTTGTTTTTGTAAAATGAATTTTCTCATTTGCACGATGTTAAGCAGATAAAATGACCAATCAATTGATCAAATTATCAACCTGCTACTATCATGTAAACAAATTTGAACTTTAGAAATAATAAAATTATAATTATCAAACAAACCATTGTTTAGTTTGTGCAAAAAATTACATTCCTACACTTGTCCATTTTCAAGAAGAAAAGATTCCTCATTATTGAAGTGCACAAAACAATCTACCTCTCATTTGTATACCATGGCAAGAAAATTTCAAAGTTTAATAATAATAATAACAGAATGAATAATAAAAAGAATGATAACTTGTTGCAATATGCAATAATCATACAGCAACAATCGACCCAAGAGACTGTAACTGAGAAGTAAGTGACTTAGCTGAGTTGAGAAATTGTTGAACGTAAATTTTGAATAAAAAAAATGTGAAGGGCAACGGCGATTCCATTCAAACCTCATTTGAAGAAAGCATCAAGAAGGCGGAGAAAGATGTGATGGAAGAGTAGTTTAATGAATAGTGGTGAGTGACTTCGTTTCTAACTAGGCGACCATTTGTGAATGAATGGCTTCGGATAATTCTATGTAATAAGGAGCCGCTTGTGCAACATTAAGGCCAACATGACAATTAGAGTTACCCGAAAACGGAACCCGCATCCACCCCGGATGCAAGAGTCGAATAGAAGTACTGCATATCAAGCTACTAACGTATTCACAACATCTCATTCAAAATGATGAAGATCGTTCAGTCAGAAATGCCAACTCGCCTGCCCGCACGCTAATCAACTCATTGTCAATCATAAATTCAACTATCGAATCATCAACTCATTCTTATATTAACTAACCAATGTCAAAACATATCAAATAAACATATATCTATATTTATGTAACATTACAGTTGTCGATTCAAATGAAAGATATTGTGCAAAATTGCAAAAGAAATTTTAACAACATTTTCAAATGTGTCAGTTTAAGAATAAATAAAATCATAATTTCAACAATACCCTGCGTTTCTTTCCACTATTCGCATTATTCAAAAAAAAAAAGAAATGAAAATGAATAACAATAATAATCATAATACCAATGAATAAAAACTACATTAAAACGATCAGCTAATGAGTTCACTTTCAGCAATAAATACTAAATAAAGAACGGCTAATGGTTTACACACACACACACAGATATACATATATAATACATAACTACAATTAAATGTATATTGATTAAAAAAACGGAAATGCTGTTCCAGAAGTTTACCACATCGCGTGACCAACAATAATTTGCTATTTCAAAAATGCTTCTTCACTAATGCAAATCATACAGAGAAAAAATCGCTAAGCTCAATGATAGTAAGCTAACAGAAAGCTTTTTTTTTAAATAAACTCGTGTAAAATGATGCTTTAAAAAACAAGAATAATAATAATTTATGTTCAATCAATGTGGTTTTAATTTTGCATTTCAAAATTGTTCAACTTAAGCACAGTTTTTTTGCAATTGAACAACCTTTAGGAAGCATAATTTTCCCACCATTTCTTTGATTCGTCATTATTGAGTAGTGAGAAGTTAGAGCTTGAGAAAAGAATAAAGAAAGAGAAGCAAACCTCGCGCTTCTGAATTGCTAATGTGGAAAAGTTTGCAAAATTTGTCCCAA
Organism: Trichinella papuae; assembly: GCA_001447755.1. Lineage (NCBI taxonomy): Eukaryota > Metazoa > Nematoda > Enoplea > Trichinellida > Trichinellidae > Trichinella > Trichinella papuae. The sequence continues at coordinate 43,403 of JYDO01000070.1, forward strand.
ATGCAAAGCATATTTTTCGACTGCAAATGCTGTGCGCGTAGAGAGGCAAGCTTGTTCCAATATGGCAAGTATAGCCGTGTGAAAAATCAATGTAAATACAACATACCTGGCTAAAGTGTGGTCGTGTCGATGATACTCCAGAGCTTTGCCGTACTGTTGAAGAACAAAGTAAGCATTGCCCAGTTGACTGTAAACTGCACTCAAAGTTTTCAGATCGTCGGTACCAGCGCCGAGGGCCGCTTCCAAGTACCACACTCCGCCCAGCATGTCGCCACGTTGACAACGCTGCTGCCCTTCGAGGGCTAACTTCAAACTGTCCATGTCATTCTCTCTGAGTATATCTGTTTCAACCATAATTCTGAAAAGTTTAAGAATCATTTGTAAAAAAAAAATAATAATATCATAACGAATAACTATATAAATAGCTTCAACTTTTTGGGCGGGAAATGAAATTTGAAAAAAGATAAAAACTGAACAAATGAAATGGAACTAATTTCTTCACTTTGAAAATAAGTCAATGCATAAAACGATTGTTGAATTAGGAAAATTGAATACTAAATTGGAAAGCCGAAATCAGATGCATAAATCAATTCCAACGTCGCCCCAACTGCTTGCTGTTCAATTGTCGTTCAACTATACAATAGAGAACAAAGAAAAAAAAATGTAAAACGAAAATCAAATCTTTTTCTCTATTCAAGCAAAACTAATGCATCGAACAACTAAAAGAATATTATTAATATAAAGCATGTTGATTTAACTTTAAAAATATTAACAATGAAAAGAAAGAAAAAAAAAATTCTATCATATCCTATCCTATTCTTTGTTATTCAATTTGTCATTTTAACAAAAAATGTTTTAATGTGAAATAAGTGTTCAGTTCAAATTTACACTTCATTACAACATTCAAAGTGTAAAATTAAAAGAAAAAAGCTTTTTCTAAATAAAGAACTATAAATAAATGCTATAATAAAATAAAGATAGCAAAGAGAAGAAAGCAAGATATTAATTTAAAAAAAAGTCCGCATTCAATGAAGAATCAAATTAAACCAATGTAAAAACAGTAATTAGCCAATGCACACACTCACAGCTAGTGTGTACAGAAAGATCATCGTATACCAGTTGAACAACAACAACAACAACAACAACTAATGTTGGCTAATGGATTCAAATTAATTATCAACATACAAACTGTGCTGAGAAAATTTTTATAACATCTAGCTGAGAATAGAAAAATATTTAAAGTTCGCCTGAGATCAGCAATAAAAATAATTCGCAATATTTCAACTGCTACTCAATTTGATGGACCAAATTTTCAATGCATCTTCTGCATGTGCAGAATCAATTTATCTGCACTAAAGATGAACTTGCACTAGCTATTTATAAAAACTTAAGCAAGACCGATAGCGAAGATTATCACTGTGAAACGCAACAAAAAAAAAAAAAAATATTTCCCCCCATTGAATAACAAACAATTTTCCCTTCAAAAACAAGCACTGAAACAGAAGTTAATAAGCTAAGCCGAAAAGCTAAAAACATTACACCATAAATTAGCCATAGTAAATAACTTTCTATAAGTTAAACATAATAGTATAAAGCAAGCTGAAAATTAAATGAACCGAAGGAAATAAAAATCAATTGTTCGCATTTAATGGTTTTCATTTAAGTGCAGACTAGCAATGCAAGCAAATTCTGTGTTCATGAATACAAAAATAAACATTCGCTCAGCTGATGCGAACGGCAATTTGAAAATTTTATTATTTTTTTTTCAAACATTCCAACAGCTATTTTAAAACTATCATCACTTTTTGCTTGTCATATGTTTGGAAAATTCACTGCTTGTGAAAATCAATTCTGAAATTCTGCACGACGGATTAACAATGACAATAAGCAAATACTTACATTCTGAAGCAACTATTCACGCGCAGTGGTGGTTAGAATAAAAAAATTTAATCGATAATAAAACCGTAATTACAATAAATAGTTCATCATTAGAGAAACAAACAAACGACCATTTAGACTGTTTACTTCCTGCTTAGAAATTTTAAACTACAACTGAATTAAATTACAGTTTAAGATAAAATTCCTCCAATCGATTTAACGTGGCAAAATAAAAGTGATTAAAAAACTCCAGAGCATCGACGGCTGACAAAGCTGAAGAACAAGCATCTTTTACTGAGACAATAAACGAACGAACGGTTCGTGGACTCTATTTGCAAAATCGCTTTCAAGTAATTTCCACTGAGAATAGAAAGCTAACTCATTCCATTCCAAACTACATCTACTACTTTCTTTTCAAAAATCAAAACAACCTCATAAAACCTGGCGCTAAACTACAATAAAAAAATCTTATTATCAAGCAAAGGACAAAGAAGAAATAAACAATCTCAAACATAAAATTCAACTATACTATTTAAAATGCTTACAAATAAATAAATAAACAACAAAAGTATTAATAATAAACAATTTCTGGGAAAATTAATAACTGCCAGACAAATGAAAAAAACTGCTTTCTTAATGAATTAAGATTTCACAAAGGATCAATCAATCAATGCTGATCTTGATCTAAAATTTAAAGTCAGCGCATTTCTCAGAAAACAAAGCACAAGAGAAAACCAAAAGAAAAAATTGCATCGCATAAAAAGAGAAGTAATACAGCTGACGAAATGAAAAAGATGTCTAATTTAAAGTTCGAGTGAAAATTAAAAGCGTCGTTTCAATTTATAACATCTTTAAAATAGTGGTGAAATAACACAAAAACAAAACAGGAAACAAAGCACTAGCAGAACCAATAATCACCAATAGTTAAAGTGCTAAAGTTTCTGCATTCATTCATTTTACACGTATATGAATAAGAAACAACTGCTTAACAGCGAATGATAACAAGCAAAATAAATTACATTTAAAATACCAAATACAAAGAATAGAACAGAAAAGAGTGTTTTTACAAAGATCTGAGAAGCTATTTTTCTAAATAAAACCTTTGAAAACATATTCATCAAATCAAGAAATCAGATCACAATGTTACCATACCTTCGTCAGTGTAGCGCTTTGAAGAGCAGACAAACTGGAAGAACCAACAAAAACAGTGAATAAAAGAGGAAATAAATAAAATCGCAACAGCTTTAAAGTAAAATGCGATCAGCAGATCAACCGCAACACACACATTAAACAACAACAAAACAGATCTGAACTCAGTGATCTACAGTATAATTTTGTATTTTTAAATGATCTTCAAGCTCAATAAAATTCAAAAATGACCTACATACAAATTTCAATAAAAAACAATTTTATTTTAATTATTAATCTTATTTTAAAAAACAATTTATAAATTTTGATAAATCAAATTAACCTTGAACAACCCATAATGTTATGCTGCAACAATTTAGCCCATGCACAAAAGACATACTGGAAAAACTGATTGTTAACCTTCCTCTCCGTAGTCACCCTGCATGTTTTCCAACTTAACTTTATACAAAAATTTGGTATAATACATCAAAGTTCACATCAAATTACACTACGTTACATTATATTATTTTATTTTGAACATTCTTCAGCTTCTAAGCTTACAATTTAAAACGCAGTACAAATTTTTATTCTGCTACTTATTAGCATTACGTGAAAGAGAAGCGTTCTAAAAGTTTTTAACATTAAAATAAAAGCTTTCAAACTTTTGTACATCATATATAATAGCTTCACGACAAAATCACGCCTTTGACAAACTATTACACATACACAATAATGTCCTGCGAAGTTTAAGTTTTGCAGGTAGTACTCAGCAATTTCGATCGTCACAACTGGCAATGTGCACAAAAATTGAAAAAAAAAAGAAAACAAATTTAAACTACCGTGCTGTACAATGATCCAGTGGTGTTATTTTGATTCAATAAACCATCCAAATACAATTGAACTTGCTTTATTTTTATACTGTTACCATTTTTGATAACTTAAAGAAATCTCTTGTGTTATTGAAATTCAAAAATCAATTAAATATTCGTGATGCTGATCGTTGATAAAAATGTTTCTAACAGATAACATAAACTTATCGTTACTGCATACTGTTTGCTGTGAATTCAATTCGAACATTTTAAGGAATCTAAGATGAATGTTGCATTTAAATTGAAGAAAAATTTTCCATTTGCGAAAACAGTGTCACTGAAAAAGCTACTTCACTTGCATGTGAACAATAAAATAATACACAAAAGAACAAATTCGACTGGAAATGACCCGTCTGAAAAATTTTACGGTAAGATCGTCAATATAAGCTAGTAGTGTACAGGAGATGAAAATAATTTTCAAAGTGAGAAACTAGCTCACTCTGAAGTTCATATGAATTGCTAATTTGGTTTCTAGAATAATGCAAAATCAATTACAAAGGACATTATAGAGAAAGTGGCATTGATAAATTGCTTCAAATTTTTTTCCTGATATTTCACAATATTTCCCTTGTGAAAAAGAAAAACACCATTTTTAGATGCAGAAAAAAAAGATTCAGTGATTGTGGAGAATATCGATAGAATTGCTTTAATAGGCATCAACCGACCAGAAAGGCGAAATGCTATCGACAAACGTACCGCCAAATTGTTGATTGAATTGTTCAACGATTTCGAAAAGAATTCAACTCTCGATGTGGCCGTTCTCTATGGCAAAGGTGAATTGGTTTGATTTAAACAATTTTAAAGTATACTTGATTTTCAGGTATGAATGATGTGAAGAAATTAATTTTTGTAACTGAATGATGAAAAAGAAAAAGCAACGCTAATTTCTAACATAGGTGGCAATTTTTGTTCTGGTTTCGATATGAAAGAACTGGCAAAAAGTCCTGACGAAATAAATACACTGATGGAAGAATGTTTGCGTACAAAAACGCGCCCATTAGTAAGATATAACAGAGGAAATGAAATTTTCATACAACTATGTTTTCTTCTTCTTCTTCTTCAAAGGGTCCAACGTTGAAACAATTTGAAAAGCCTATCATTGCAGCAGTGAACGGTTATGCCGTCGCCGGTGGCTTGGAATTAGCATTGATGTGCGATTTGAGAATTGTCGAAGAAACCGCCATACTTGGCATGTACAATCGCCGATTTGGTATCTGCTATTCCATCCCGTAGAAGTGAATGAAATATTTGTTTTTTTTTCTCATTCAATTTTTCAGACATCCCGATCACAGACGGTGGTAGTGTTCGTCTGCCAAAAATGATCGGGCTTTCCAGGGCTTTGGATTTGATCATCACAGGTCGACAGATCAACGGAAGAACTGCATTCGACTGGGGTCTGGCCAATCGTATTGTCGACACAGGAACTGGTATAATATATGCAAATGATGCTGGTTTAATAATAGCAGTAAAAAACAACAATCAAATTCAATCCTCTTGTTCAGCTCTTGGTCAAGCGATGAATTTGGCACGTATTATTGGCACATTGCCAAAAACTTCCCTCTTGAGTGATCGCAATTCAGTATACTATTCTACTTTTGAATCGTGCAGTTTTGAAGACGCGATGCAATTCGAATTGCGCAATGCCAATAACGCGATCTGCAATGGAACTTGTCTGAAGGGTAAGTTATAAAAATTGAACACTGGATCGGTTGTTGTTGTTGTTGTTGTTGTTGTTGCTAATGCTGAATGTCTTGCATCAGTGATCAGCAAGTAGCAACCTGTTTCATTATTGAAATTGGTAAAAGTGAACAGTAGGATACAGAAGAGGCGGGAGGGGGTATGAGCTTGCAAGCAAAGCAGCCAAATACAGAAATAAGTTTGAACACAATAACTTTACAACGTTGTACTGTAACTGAAATGTCGGCATGTTTCTCGTTTAGCGTAACGCTTGACGATAATCACACTTTTATAGGCGTTAAAAAGTTTGTCGTCGATGGTCAAGGTCGACATGGAAGCTTCAAGGTGAACTGACATTTCCATCGCAGAATGATGCTTTTCATTTCAATTATTACCCGAGGATTGTTTATTTACTTGTTTTTATTAATAAAAATTGCTTTCCATTCTAATTACATGTGTATAATATATTTTTGGAAACTTCAAATAATATTTAAATAATTAACTTCTAACACAAGCCACGGGTATAATTTTGTTCAAGATATTATTATATTGTGAATATATATTTTTAAAAATCTTATTCAATTTATAAATGGTATATACATATATATAATTGGAAATGTTTGAAAATGAATAGTAATAAAATTAAAAGACAAAAATCTTCTTTCACAATGCTAAACTTTTATGATTATTATTCTCTCTTGTTGGCAATGATAATGTTGATGAGGATGATGGTATGCATTTGTAATATTTTCATAATCGGTCAAGTGTGTGCGTATGTATTTATGATGAAACGTTTTTCCGTTTTTCTAAGCATTGAATAGCAGCCTATGAGGAGCACCTGTTTGACAGCAGCTGCTTTGAGGAACAAAAACGTTGAGAGACAATTTGTCCAAATTGAAATCAAGTGTGAAAAGCGGTTGAAGAAAAGAAAAGCCAGCTAGCAAGCAATTTCGTCAGCTAAAGCACAATAAGCGCATTGATGATTGACGATAATTAATCGGCTAGTTGTCAATGGAAAGCTTTGGCAATTGCTTGCAAAAGTGACCGCTGCCAGTGTTCAAGGGCGTTGATTAATTAGCGGCATCGCTTTGTCGGCATCGGCTCTTGTAGACAAAGAGGCGCCACAGCTCGACCCGACCGACTATTAAACACCGACCAACGGTATATAGTGGTGTTAGCTCCTCAAGCGGATCATCATCAAGCGGACAGGGCAGAGAGTGGGAAATGAAAGGTAAAAGAAAAATGCTTCCAATCAAACGAACCGATGACCACAAAGCTCGGTCACCTTTGGTCCACTTGAACGTAAAAGCAGAAAAAAGGACACCCACAACAACACCAAGGCCAGTTTCCATTTATCACGCTTCCTTCAATGCTGATAATCATTTGTTTTAACAACACTTTATCAGGAAAGAAAGCCATTCAACCAACGGTCATCTGCTCCGTATGTTAAGCTTCTTTCTTGATTATTGATATAATTTATTTTTTTCATCAATCATTGTTGAAAAAAAAGTATACCAATAAGAATGTGAAAATAAAAAAAAACATGAAAACAACGTATAAACCGTATGCCTTTGGCATGCTAAACTTACACGTTATTAAACGTAATAATTTCAGCTTCTAAATTAATAGATGAAAACTCATTACAATGAATGTGTATATAGAAAACAAGAAATTGAAAATCTTATTTTTGAGAAACAAAAACAAATTCTTTTGATAAAATCACCGGCTAGAAAACAATGCTAATCTTAGTGATCTTTAAAAGTGTTGTTATTATTGAATAAAAATGGAAATACTGTTTCCATTTCTACAGTAACTGATGGAATGCAATTTACTTGACAAAGTAGTGAATGAAAATAAAGGAACAGACACACCAAATGTGCATTGTAATATTATTTTCAATAAACGACCAAATGTTAACGAGATTGCATTTTTAAATTTCAAAATCAAACACTGCAAAACAAGATAAGATTTGCATCGACGTTGAGATTTGTATCGCATTTGTATTTATATATTTTGTGAATGACACAAGCAGAATAAATATTGAAAAAGTGTGAAGCTCAACTTTGAACAAGAAAGCGATGTCAAGTGTAAAGTTTCTCAAAAGTTGCAAAGCATTTTCTCAAAGTAAAAATTTTTAAATTTCTCATGCAAACAAAATGAATGAAAATGATCACAATGATGATGATGATGATGATGATGATGATGATGATGATGCAAGTTTTGGTAGTTTGCAATTCAATTAACAACGTACACCAACGAACTTGAAAAAGCTGAGAAAAGTGTATCAAAATTGAAATCAATCACAAAATACAATTAGTATCAAATTCAAGCTCTTTTCTACCTTGCTGTCAATAACTCTCTCTCTCTCTCTGTGAGAGAATTCTTTTTTTTTCATTTTAGAAAATTTGCAACTTGTACCTTGTGTTGCCTTGTCAAATAACTGCTTTAATAATAATAATACCTTGATCGACAAAAAACATTGTGGTAGAAAAAAGCCAGAAAAAATTGTTTCTATTTCAACAGATACTTTTTCATATTATCCAAAATTCAACGTTAAAATGTATTTTTATAATATCTGTCCATTTTTTTCTTCAAAATTTTATCATTCATGTTGAAGTTCATTTTTTTTCCTTTGAAATTAAATGTGAAATTTATCACATGAAATTCCCAAAATAAACTGTGCAAAAAATGTTGCTCAGAATTTCAATTTGTCATTCAAAATGAACAGTGCACGCAACGCGATACAGTATGCAACAACAACAACAACAACAACAACAACAGCAACTGCTACTGCTATTACATAGCTTTGTCATCAAATAACGCGATTATAAATTTAAATTTGACTTCAATAAAAAAAAAATAATAAACGCAGTTTTCCTTTAAATAAATACTCTTTTCTTTTGATCAAAGATGTTTTTTTTTGAAAAAGACAATCATCGTGTGACCAGATGCTTGAAAGCTTGCTTAGATTTGAAAGAATAAATAGAAGAAAATAAATTTCACTGAACAACTGTCGGACAATATGCCACTGATGAAATGATTTCCCTCTGAAATGATCACCACCGCTCAAGAGAACGATATTGGTGGACAACAGCGAGCGTCCATCGACCACACACGAGCTGGTCGATTTTGATTGGTCAAAGGTGGCATCGCTGATTGGTCAATTCAACTTGCCGACAGGCGGTTGTATCAGTACACACAGTGCAGTCGGTGGAGAAAGTGGTGCGTAGTCTCGCGCTTTTCTCCAATCTCAATCTAAGCTTTCAATCTATCGTTGCTTGTTTTGCACTTCTGCTTTTTGAACCTTCTGATGTTCACCAACTGCGGCAGCATGTTTGGTAGTTAGGGTTCATTTGGGCAGTGTTGTTTGATTTGATCCAAAAGTGAAACTGTTTTCAGGTCTAAATTTGGACAATGGTCAACTTCCATCACCACCTCCACCGGCGCAACAAGCTCCGCAGGCGCAGCTCACAAATTCACTGGTGTCGTGCCCGTCGACGACAACGCTGTTGCCTGTGGCGACGGCTCCACCGCCGACCCTGCTGGCGTCGGCCTTGTTCCCGCAGTCGGTGAATGCTACCGGACGACTGCCGCTGTTTCCATTTTTAGCCAGACCGAATTTGCATATTCTCGCCAACCACAGCGGTGGCAGTGGTAGTGGCAGTGGCAGCGGTGGTGGTGGTGGTGGTTCGTCGGCGTTCGGGTACAGTGGTACGTTGTGGACATCCGGGGAAGAGCGCCGTGGTTCGACGGTGGACAGGCCGGTGACGTTGGCCGACGTGATCGCCCAGTTGCAGAAGGTGTCCAACACGCCGTTGTCGGTCAAGGAATCACAACCGATTCGAAAAAGTATGTGACCCTCGTTAGTGACCACTAGCCGCGCGCTTAGCACCCGTGCTTTGTATTGTCTCACCCAGGCGGCCCGTTTATTATTACCATTATTATCAGTTCTGTGATTTATCTCTGCCGGCGGCTTGGCTTTGATGTCCGGCAAGCAGCAGAACAACGGGCATCATTAGGTCTTCAGTCCAGGGTCACGGTTAGGTAGTTAGTTCGTTCGTCAGTTTGTTTGGAGAAGGTTCCCTTGCAGTTTAGTTGGCAAACAAAAGCTGAGGTTCACTTTCATCGTCATCACAAATTTATACTCTGACAAAGTGTTGCAAATCGCCTCTTAACTCTATGTAAATGCATACAACACGTCGCCTTTCAACAGCTTGAAAGAGCAATAACGCGACACGCAGAAACTAGTCACGCATTGTTTGTTTGTTTGTTTATTTGTTTGCTTTTTTCGCCTCTTATTCAAGTTCAACGAGAGTATCAATTTCGTTTCTTTTGAAAAGCATTTTTCCATTTAAATTTTCAATACAACGGATTCAATGTGAGAGAAAGAAGAAGAAGAAGAAGAAGAAGATGATGATGATGAAAACTAGATCACAACTGTTATAGTTGTGTTGTCAAACTTGGAAAGCTAAGAGCTGTTCTCGTTGACAGGTAAAAGGAAAATTTAACCACAGAAAAGCATCAACACAACAGCTGGATGAGTCATCATCATCAACTGCAATGAGCAACCTAAGAAGCGCGTCATTCATTGTTCAAATTGAGCATTACATGACCAAAAAAAAAAGCAAAGATAATATCATCTACATGCATGTGTACATGCAGATGCTATATTGAAGGCAACGAGTTGTAGAAAAAATTTTCATATCGCTAACGAACTGATAAAGTAGATTTTTTTATACATTCGGATATTCTGATCAAAAAAGCAGTTGTTTACAATTTTGTAATGAATATTCAATTTCTCAATTTCCCATGCTTGGTGATCACCATCTAGTGGGCCATCAAAGCAATAATTAAACTTCGTCTGCTGTCATATTTGACAAAGTTTGGCTTTGATGAGCTTTGGTCATGATGAATATTACCGCCGGATTGGAGAAGCAATTTTATTATTCTTCTTATTATTATTATCGTTAGACCGTCGTTTGACAATTTAGCTCGACATTGAATTTGAAGACATCACACACAAACACAGACACACACACAAGCATCATATTGGCAATTAGCTGTCAGGATGAAGGCAATATTTACGTGATGGACAATTTGTGGCATGGTTCGATTTCAAAATTAGCTGACAAGATAGATGAGAATGTAAAAAATTGAGAATCGAACAGCCAAAACCCGTCCGAACAATTGGAACCCCATTGAGAAAGCTTCCGGCTAACCCCTGCCGAAATCACAAATGTAGAACTTGTTCTTTTGCACGTCGTGCCCACACATAATAATAATAGGGCAAGAGAAAGACCAAAAACTGGCTAGCTGCTTCTTCAAGGGCGATTCCTTTTTGCATATATATATATATGTATATATTTAAAATCACAAAGTCAAAAATTAAATCTCCTTGCAAATGTTCACAAATTGATGTGGAAAATTTAGTAAACCCACATTTTCCATTTAATCGAAACAAATTTGCATGCTTATTTTTTTGTAGGACATTTCACAAAATTCAACTCCGATTCAAACTATTCAACGCGATGCTTTTCAACGTGTTGCTGTGCTATTGTTTTGCAAAGTTCATACCAATCAACAAAAAAAATATTATGATACTCTTGTTCAAACAAAATAATATAAATTTCTAAAGCAGTGTAAAGAAAATTTTCTTCCTCTTCATCTACTGTAAGGTGTTGAGAATTTTTCCAAAAAATGCTTTTTTCATCAATCAAAAAGGGCGGGTAGAAGATACATGTGCCGTTGCTTATTGAAATGACGTTCATTCAAGCGCTTAGCAGGGCCATTCAAGTCGGCAAACAAGTGATAATTGTTATTCTTGATTGGAAAATTGAAATATCAAATATGCAAATTGCATTCCTTTTTCTCATTGCAACATCATTCAATACATTTACGTTGGCTTGTTTGCAGCTTTCATAACAAAACATCCAAGTTATGTTCATATTCATACTCTTCTACAGTATGGAAAACAAAAATGCAATGTTGGAAGATTATTAGTTTTTGATGTTTTTCAGATTATATATTTTTTTTCTTTGCTTTTCTTATTATTCAGTTTTCAAAACGAGTTCCAGAATGGTGGATGAGAGAGCACAATTTCCGCTTTGTCAAGCAGTGAAAAAACAATTGCACGGTCGAGTGCGTCGCTTTTGAACGTCACTTTTTTGTGATAAATTGGTGCACGTCCTTGTCGATCAGAGGCGCACCACCGTCAATCGGTATGCCAGCATCATTTTAAGCTGCCTGTTATAAGAATTATGCACAGCTGCATGTCCATCAAAGACAGACAGACAGACAGACAGCTTGGATATACCATTTCTTGAGGCTAAAGGTGTAATAGTTAGCATTGTTTATGAAAATTTGCAAAATATCCAAATCGAAGAATGATGAACAAGCATCTATATTCACTATGCATACAGTAAGCACTTCAAAGAAAATAGGCCAAATTGACAATCTACAAGTTAACGAGAAATTTGTGTATCAACAAGTTTAAAAATTTTCCATTCCATTTCACTTGTTTAAAAAGGAAACTTTAAAAAGCCATCACATTATCCCAGTTAATTGCCAGTATGATTCATTTCAGAATTGTAATTGAAGTTTTATAATTTCTTGTAAATGAGAAAAATACTGAATTGAATTAAAAGAAGAAGAAGAAGAAGTGTATGTATTACTGAGGACAAGTTTCACTTGCACAAATGGCAAAAAGCTTGAAGTTTGAAATAAATGATTTGACATTCATTTTATTCACGCGGTTGTGATGTTGATGATGTGCATTCTGTGCTTTCATTTTATTACATCCATTCATCGCAATAACGGTCATTTCAGTGTTTTCCTCCACCATACGTATGGGCAATAACCGAGTCGACAAATTTGTCTAGCGGTTATCATTATTGGCTTGAATATTGGTCGCCAGTTGGCAGTTGAAATTCTCTTGCATCACAATAGACAATTTTGTCAATAATAAACAACATAAAAATCATAAAATACATCAGTTAAGCCAAGATAGATTCAATTTTAGGACAACAATTCAAAAGATATTTTCATGCAAAATCGTTGCATGAATAATATATATATATAAATTGATGAAATATTCTGTCTTTTTCATCGCATATAATAATCATTAAATATGAAAATGAATAAACAGGCACCAATATATATATTTATTTATTTATTTTTTCTCTTTCCCTGCCGGCCAAATCACACTCAGGCCAATTCAGTGTTTGGCAAACATGACACCCATTGGAGAAAGTTTTTACGAGCTCATTTCCCGCGGCCGGGGACAAAAAGTCAATAGCCGGCAAAATGTGCTTTTTTGCCTTTGTCTCATTCCGGCCAGTGATGTTGGCCAACATCACGATGGGTGTGAGAGAGAGAGAGAGAGAATATTTTTAATATGATTTCCTTAGTTTCAGACAATTATAATTTCCACAATTTTTGCCCCCTCCAGTGAACAGGGCACTATAAACCGACTTGTCATTAGACTGGATGTCGCCGTCATATTTTACTTTTCTTTCCTTTTCCACGCCTGGTCAAGCTCTCAACAATGCTTCTCTCTCTCTCTCTGTGTGTGTGTGTCTGTCTCCAAAAACTGCAATGAGGCAAACACATACGAGACAACGACGACCTCGACCCATTGCAAAATTGAGCAAAATAGATTTGTATAAAATTAATAATAAAAAAAATTGTTTTTTTCTTCAGAACATCGACCAAGTGAAAATTTCACATGCCCAATATGTGGTGAAGAAGTTGCAGAAAAATTAATAGAACAACACTTTGAAAAAGAGTCGCAAAATTTGGAAAAACGATTCACCAAGTATGTAAAAGAAAAAAAAAATTTTTTTTTGTTGTTGTCAATGAGCCTTAATTATTATTTTTTGATTTTTGAATGATAATTTTTTTCAGATTGAATGCCACGATTAAATTTGAATCGAATTTCAACACGACAACGGAAAGCAACCTAGAAGTCGGCTGTAGCGGCACAGAAGCGGAACGAAACAGCACAGGACGATATGAAATGTTTTGCAGAATTCGAATTAATCGTGAAAGTCGACTTCGAGGTAAGCTGCTCAAGATACAAAACCAAACCATCATCATCATCATCATCATTATTATTAAAATTTACAAATTTTTAGGAAAATTAACTGGATTCCGTTACTATACAAGTACTCACATGCCAATAGATATTCAAAAAGTATCAATCACAGTCAATTAAATAATTTTGTGATGATAATTCTTTTATTTTTTGAATCTACTCCAGGAAGAAGATATCGAAAGTTTCGGTGTGGACAGTTCTAAATGGACCAGATCCCCGAATCAGATTACTGTCGAACCTGAAGTGACCGAAGAAAAAGCAAACAGCAAGTAATCAATGCTGTTTGTTGTCTTGTTTATTTATTTGCATCAAATTTATATTGATCATTTTTCAGCTCTCCATTTTCTTGCGACAGTACTGAACTAAGCAGCAATGAACAACAGCTAAACCCGCAGCTAATCAATGAGCCTGACATTGATGTGGAAAGTATGCAAGGAACTGAACAAATTGATGCAAGTGTTTTTGATAAATTTCCACATTTGCATAATGTAATTAATTCTTTTTGTTAACTTTTAAGGAATCACCTCATTCTGTGGAAAGTAGTGATTCAGAAACGGTTCACTCTCCATATCAAATATTAACTCATGTCTCAACAACAGCAGAAGCAGTAACAACAACAACAACAATGACGACAACGACCACCACCACCTGAATGTTAATCATTTTCAAGAAATAAAAAGTTTACATTGGCTTTTTATGGGCCTTAATCGTGCAAACATCGGTGCCAAATGGAAGAAAATCAAAATGAAACAATCAACCTTTAACTAACAGCTCTGTGTGTTCAAATGTAAATATTTGCTTTCACTGCATTCATAATTTCTATGCCTATTTTTTGTTTTTTCTGCAAAGTTTGTAACCGTAGAATAATTTTTTTCACGAAAAAAAACTTATATTGCAACAGAGGGAACTAAACTTCACCAAATCAACAGATGAAATTAAAAATAGAAATTTTTAGAATTTTGAAAAGTCATCTCATAATAAAAATAGCAAGAAATAGTACAGTATAAAAAAAAATCTGTGCTTACCTTTAAAAATGACGAAAAGCAGCAATTGGAAACATTTATTGGTAGTTGATTTTCGTGGATGAATTTCAAATTTTGTATTTGAATGACGGTAAATATGCACGAATTATGAAACATTGATTCTGACCTAAAATGAAAAGATAAAACAAATCATCATCAACTGATAAAATTATCGATGCACTACGTACGATGCAGTAAAATAACCTCACGGGTATATAACTGCATATTAATTTAAAAAAAATTAATAAAGAATAATTCGAAAAATAAATACAAAGCCACAATTAAACGGAGAAATGGTAACGCATGTTCTGAACAAAAGAAAAAAAAGGCGACAATTCTTATTTAAAAATCAAGAAAATTTTAATTATGACAAAATTTATAAACTGAAATTATGTATGCAAAACAAGTGTTAATTCAATTACAACTGTTAAGCCATTAAAAAAAATGCATTGAACAATGATTTAAATGGCAACATACAAATGTGACAACTCAAAAGATCACGCAACCATTGCACAGTGAAGTGAGTGAAAAGTGAGAAACAGTAAGATTTCAAAAATCCAAAACCGGATTTTCAAATAGAAGATACAGTAACTTAAATGAACAGTTTGCTTCAAATTTTCACAAAAATGACCATACTAAAATTCAATCAAATATAACAATATAATATTATTAATTTTTTTGTATTTAATTTAACATTTTTACATTTTCAACGCATGTACAACACAACATGGTATAAAGCACGCGTTTTGAATAAGTATCACATAATTTGCATTTTGCGCGGGAACTTTTTTCTTCAATCATTTTCAAAAATTAATTATCATAGTCGAAGAATTGCATGTCTTTTGTTTTGTACATTATTGTTCTTTGTTTTCATAATTTAATATATTTCATAATTTTCATTTTAACGCAATTAATTTTACAATTTAATCTGCAACAAAGTACAAGAAATTTATAGTGAATGGATGATCATTTTTATAAGTCACTTCTATTTAATTTAAGACATAAAAATGTAATTTTACATAATACAAAACAATTGAAAAACCAAATAAGTATACAAATACAAACAAGAAGAATTAACATTTTGTTTACAGTAATGTTTACGATCATCACGTACAAAAAATAACATTTGCAGAAAGACGTATGACAAGTTTTCATGTAAACGACAAATCTGCACAAAATCTCCATATTATATTCATGAATTATTTTCGATGATCGCACAACTCCAACAACATGCATTTACAAAGCACAGAAATTTTTATTCAAAATAACATCAATCATAAATTGAAGAAAAAAATTTCAACTTGAAACCAAAAAAATTAAAAAAAAACAGAATAACATCACATAACTGGATTAAAATGCTCTTGACAATTGTAATTATTCATTTTGTTGAACAGCTTCAACTGTATTTCAAATTGTATCAGTGCACCGTTGCAGATAGTCATATTTGCAGCATTTTTGATAAAAACTGCAGTCTGCGTCGGACAGACAAAATTTTGAATTTGAAAAATTTCGTGGTTTTATAAATGGACAACGGCCTTTTCCTGAACCTTTGTCACGACAGCAGTTTCCATCCTTACAATAATAACCATTTGGACATGATGAACTGCTAAGGCAAGTTTTCAACGAATTTTCACCATCAGGGCAAACACCTAATTGAAAAATAATTTATTTGTTTACAAAAATATAAAAATAAGAGTTATTAAAAAATATTCAATTGATGATTATCAAAGCTTTAAATTCTAAAGAAGTTCAAAGAACATATATACCATAATATGATGGAGTTGTAGTATAACTGTCGTACAAATCAAAATTTGTCGGTCTACTTCGAAACCTTCCATAATCTTCAAAAAAAACAAATACAAGAAAATTATAATATTTCCCTCTACTAAAAAAAAATTTTCTCACTAGAATATGATGGAGTTGTAGTATAACTGTCGTACAAATCAAAATTCGTCGGTCTGCTTCGAAACCTTCCATAATCTTGAAAAAAAAACAAATACAAGAAAATTATAATATTTCCCTCTACTAAAAAAAAAATTTCCTCACTAGATGGAGTAGTTGTATAGCTGTTGTAGAAATCAAAGTCCGTAGTTCTTCTTCCAAACATTTCACTACCTAAAAATTAATTAGCATAATAGAATGAATATTATGAAAAAGATTTCATGTCAAAAGAAAATGTTTCATTGAAAATGTTCTTCAACCACATCAGCATTTTTGCACAATGCTTTCACAAACGTGTACCTTTTGAACAGTAATTAATTACGGCAAAATCTCCAGAAGATCTCATATATGACCCCGTCTTAGCAATGTCACTTTTCAAAGAAATGCAGACATTTCTCTGACGATTGAAATCAACTGCAGCACAATTGAAATATTTTCTTTTACACAACTGAATACAAGAAGGTAGCGAATAGATTCCATATTCTTTATCCAATTCCACGTAAGAATATCCAACTCCATATTTCAGTTCAACATTGCAAGTTTCAGATGTTTCCGGTATATTAACTGTAAGTTGATCAACTCTTCTTGCTGAAATAAAAAAAAATAACATTCATATTAAAATGTAAACAAATAAATTATGCAAAAATACAATGCCGCATCAAATGCATCTTACCACTGTGTGCATATAAATTCAACCAACCATAAAAAATATACAAAAACAACGCAACTGCTTTGCAAATCATTTACGTTTATAATGTTTGCTTGAATTAATTTAACAAACTTAAAATTCCAAGTGTTTAAATAACTTTTAACTTAATATCAAGGTTACAATTGATTAATTTCACTTCACAGTTTAACCATGTCCACAGGCATGGATTACATGACAGCTTCAAAGATGGCATCACATAATGCGTAGGTAGCAAGAAGACATTACACTGGGAGTTTGAAAATGCGTGGTTGACAATTCTATTTCTTCAAATTTATAATTAAAACTGATCAATCACTTCGATCACAATCAGGAACACCAAAAGCAGAAAACAACAAAATTTTGACATACAGTGGGTGTATAAATTGATTTAAATTTTCAAACTAGTAGCGTATAAAAACGGAACTTTGATTAAATCAAACAAATCAGACAACAGAAAAACAACTTTAACTCTCAAAGCAATTTTCTGAAACAAATTTACAAGGTGAACAATTAATTATACAATTACTGATGTTTTCTGCCAACAGAAATGTGAATAGAAAGTCAATGTTCTATTTTCAGATTTCAATAAAAGATGATTTTATGGACCATCTGGAGATTAAATGTTAAACGCGTGACTTAACTGATCTGCTTAAACCATTTAATTAAACTACTGGAACAAGTTAAAGACTATAAGTTTAAAATGTTTAAGTACAGCTTAAACAATTATTATACATCAATCAGTTTCATTGTTAATTTTTCACCGTCAATTCTCTAGTTGATCATTTACTCTGATTAAAATTCTATTAACAAAACATTGAAATATACATACACCCAGCTTACACAATGTAACGACCCACTTAATGCCACACCCCCGCACTCATTTGAACATTCGTTACAGTTTTCTTTTCAGATTATCATTATGATACCATTTTTTAAAATGCACGAAGAAAGCAGACAAAAATAATGTTATGAAAATAATAAAACAGATTCAATAATGATATCAGATGATAATTTAACTCAAGGTAGTCAAGATATAAACTAGCAACAGCAATCTTGAAACATCGACCTACAGTAATTAGATGCAATAAAGTTTAACTGATAAAATAATTCAATGTTTTTTATTAAAAAAAAGTATTAAATTTTGATAAAGGCGTCTTTAGTTGAAAATTTTTATTTAATTTAAAATTTTTATTGTTCTGTGTTATAATTTTAAATATTTTTGTTTTATATAAAATGTTAAATGTCAGGATGGATGATCGATTTGAAAGAAATGAACATTTTGAAAGGTTGAAACAAGAAAATGTATGTCAATAGTGGTAATTTCTGAGCAAAAATTTCCAAATTTCAAAATAATATTTTTCGTTCCATCTGGAACATGATCCTGACTAGTGTTGGAGTGCTTGCAATAATAATATGGTGTTCTGTTGCGTTTGAAGTTGAATCGTATGAATGCGGCGTACAAATTACAGATTTCTTCCACTGTCTCGACAATCATTATGCAAATGCGTTGCAAACAAAATATCCTGCCTTTGATCAAGAGACGTTCATTGCCAAAGTCGGCAACTGTTTCACTACGTACGTTGTTTGTTGTGTGATACGATGAACCGATTCTATTATGAGTATAATGTTTTGTAAAATGAATATTTTGAAAATTTTTTAAAAGTTTTTTGGCTTGCATAATATAACTTTAAACAAGTTAACAATGTTTGACATGGATTAATAACATTTTAGAAATGATTGCACAGCGCCGGATCGGTTTGATCGCACAGATTCCAATGTCAACACGACTGCTTATTCTGAAATAGAAATTAAAATTGTTCTCAATCCACTGTGGTTCAGTAATTCATCTGACCGTGAGTACAATGGTAATGAGCAAAGATGCATGTTGGAAGCGTACAACGATACCGTACAATTGATACAAAAATGCATACGCAAAGTGATTCCAGGCTTCGAATTTCCTGCAAATATAGATATTCCATCTCGTTCTGATTATTACAGACGATTGGTGCAATATGGAAAAAAGTTTGTAAACGACAAACAATGAGAATTAATAAGATGCACAAATTTCTTTTCGTTTTTCAATTTTAGGCCGGATGATTTGTTCGATACAGTTGCGATAAAATCAATGAGGGCGGCCAATTCGAAAAGCGTCTGCCCAAATTTGGATTCAGCTATGAATACTAAAATATGTCTGACGAATGTATTTCACCAGTATCAACAGTCTTCATTCGATCACGTCTTACGCATTGATATGCTTTTCCGAGAGCTTTGCACGTCTGTCGGTGTTTGCATGATGAAGTATGTTTCTTTTTAGATTTTGTATTTATTAATATTTCTGTATCGGTTTTATCGTTCTTTGTTTGGGCATTTTGTTTTCAGTATGACTGATCATTGTCAAGAAAGATTGAAACAACTCGAAAGTATGGAATGCCAGTGTGCTAGAGATGAGATACCGAACATGCTTACGCTATTATTAGCTCAATATGAGAAATGTTTCGGACTGAAGGCATTCGAAAAACCCGTCGAAACGGCCATTCGTAACCGAGTCGAAGAAGAGTGTAAAGTACAACACCAGTTGAAAAAAATGTGCTGCTTAAATTAGTTCCTCGATCTTGATTATTCTTTATTTAAATTAGACGGTAGTTTGAAATTTTTTTTTCTTTGATAAATGTTTTCTCAAATATATTTCAAAAGTATACATTTCATTACAACATTGTTTTGCAATGTCCAGTTTTACGTTTTTAACTGTAATTAACATCGAATGGAAAAACATATTTGATTGTATTACTGTTTTTTTTGAATGTACATTAAAATAACCATTTCATATTGGTGGAATAGAAACATGAACAAATCCAACAAACTGTTTATTGAACACACAAGCAACACCAAGTTTCCAATTATTTCATCAAGGCACCCTGCAACGTGATACTGCTGCTTTCAGCCGTCAGGACAAGATGGACAAGATAGTGTGCAATGGATATTTTCAAATTTTTTTTTTGGAATAAATCTCTATCGCAGTAATATAACTGAAATGGGGGGAATGTATGGTGTCACTAAGAAGGAAAATGTTTGTGTGCCTTTCTTACACAATTGTAATTCTACAAAAACAAAAAAAAACATCTCATTCACACAGACAAAGCCTACTGTAAATAAGATGCCGTTTTAGTTGAATAACAAGTGCAAAAAAGTTTTCATCAAAAGATAAGTCATTTCAGGAAATGTTATCTCATGCATATATTGGCTTTATCAAGAAAAAACATAACCAAACAAAATCATCAAACTCTGTTTCGATAGAGTTTTCATTCCAAGAAAAGTAAGTACACTCAAAACTCCATTCACACAGCTCGTTTCAGTGCATAGGCAAGCGTGCACAATGGCTATACGATTAATGTTTTCTCTCCCGCAAGCAAACAAACGACTATGGAAATTTTTTTCAAAAAAAAAAGCCTGGGCTATCTTTTCATGTCCGAGTCGATTAATACATTTCAAGCCAAACAATATCTGTTTTGAAATGGATATTAATGGAAAAAACCTCTGTTAAAATGTTGAAGTTGGATATGTATATAAACTGAAATTCGAATGAATGAATATGAACGATGATGATCAATGTGTGGAGAGAAAAGGATATCCCATTCCCTTCCTTTATCACATTATAGCAAAAGCCACACTTATAGAAAAAGAGCGAAAAGAAAGAAGAAACGCTTAAGGATAGAGTAGTATTTAAAAAAGAAAAATATTAACTGACAAAACTGGATATGAGTCGAAGTCACGATATAATACGTTAATCAATGTTATTCGGCTGATAATGGATGCTGTTTTCCCATGAAATTAAGAACTTCCGTTGACCAAGCTGCCACCGGATTTCTCATTTATAGGATGTTGCTGTTGCTGTGGTTGTTGTTGTTGTTGTTGTTGTTGCTGCTGTGATGAGTTTCCGCCAGTTGCTGCACGAGGCGGCTTGCCATTGGACAAGGCTTCGGCAGTTTCTGCGCTCGAACTATGCTGCTCTTTCGAAGAACGACTACCACCAGACTGGAATGGTCTATTACCACCGCTACCACGC
Source organism: Trichinella papuae (assembly GCA_001447755.1). Lineage (NCBI taxonomy): Eukaryota > Metazoa > Nematoda > Enoplea > Trichinellida > Trichinellidae > Trichinella > Trichinella papuae. Next base: position 64,761 of record JYDO01000070.1, read on the forward strand.
CCTCCAGTCCAACGGTGAACACGCCCTTCACGACGACGTCGATTGCGGCGTATTCCCATATTGGTACCGGCTTCCTGTGATGATGCGCTATCTAAAAAAACAATAATTACTTCTTTTCAAACAAGAATAGTAAGTAACTTTCAATCAATTCACCTCGATCTTCAGGATGCTCAGGTGCTGGGTTACTTTCTTCATCAACTTGACGTCTACGCTCACGAGCTTGATACATCATATCACCATCACCTCCACTACTTGGCGGTGCTCCTAAAACATATATTTCCCATTGGTGAAAATAATATTCTTTTCTTGCATTGCACTATGAAAAAGTGAAATCAAAATGCAGTATATATGCAGTATACAAAACAAGTGCAAACAAACAAACAATTAAATAAAAAGCAAACGTGCCCACCACCTTCAAATCCCTGCATGGACAGTTTCCTGTCCATCGCTTTAAGCGTTCGCTCTTGCAACTTTGCCAAAGCACGGAAGCTGCCTAAAAGCACATGCAAAAAATAAACACATGTGTTTACACATACAAATGAAACTAAAAATAAAAATAATGGCTATCTGGAAACTAAAGCAAAACAAAATAGAATCAAACGTGGGCAATCACAACTCATGCCAGATGCTCAATATAATTTCATATTCACCATACCCCGCATATAACGACCTCGCGGACGCGCATATCCGCCTCTTCCGCGAACTGGAGGGTTCGACTCGATATCCGAATGGTAAGCCCTAAATTGAAAAAATAAAATAACACTATATAATAGAAATTGAATTTTATTACCTTTCACTGCGACTCTGGTTGTTAGAATAATTGTTATGCGGTGGAGTCATTCTACCTCGGAGTTGACGATTCAACTCCTGAGCTTCTTGTCGAAGACTCTCCATTTCCTACAAAAACTTTTTCCATTTCAAATTTATTGAAAAAATGAAAGTACATTTCAACGTCATTTATTTTTCACCCATTTTTATTGTATTATTTTTCAGTGTCAACATCTAAAATTAATGGAAATCGAAAGGGCACAACTACAAACCATATAATTGTATAAAAATAAATTTGTGCCTGCGCTCAACAGACATATTCATACTATCAATATTGTCCACCTGAACGCAGATAAAGATAAAAGGCAAATAAAATCGCATCTATTTTAGGTTTGAAAAGTTGCAATGCTAATATCCCATTACAACAATTCTAACCAAATAATTATTGCCAAAAACTTGGAAGCCTCGTTCGTACCTTTAAATGATTCATATGATAACTCATAAGAAAACGAGCGTTCTTGATACTTTCAACTGTTCCAATATACCAAAAAGGTACCTAAAATTATTTTTAAAAATGTTATGCAACGTGACGTATTATTAATAAACAAAACTGTAATAATAAAAAAAAAGTTAAAAGAATTACCTCTGCGGTATTTTCTCTTGAAGAGTCTTCATCGCCCACTTTGACTCGGACGACGCCTGACTTATCTACAATTTCTTGAATTGCAAGGCCGCTTTTACCAATCAGTTTTCCTAAAATAAAGAAAAATAAACGTTGTTGAAGAAAACGTTTATACTTACTAAAAAAAAAATATTGTTGAAGATTTACTTACCCACCATATCTCGAGGCACCATATATGGTTCTTCGCTGTACTCAAGTAAACTTCGCGCTTTGCGAGCCGCTTTAGCATTATTTGCGATAACCCGGAATTCAACCATATCATCACCGGCCGGCGTTATCTTCACGTCAATTACCCCATCAACAGCTCGTGCTTGCGCAATATTAGATCCATGACCACCAATTGCAAGACCCATCAAATAATGCGGCACTACGAACTGTTCTACAATTCCGTCCTGCGAGATATGTGTGTTCTATAAAAATAAAAGATTAAATTAATACTAAATTAAACATATATGAACAAGTGCACGTTTCCATACTTGTAACTGTTTGGTTGCATCTTCGGTTCGTTGTTTAAGAGAAAGCTTTTGTGACAAAAGACGAAAATGCATTTCAGCTAGCATTTCGGCTCGTTCAATTGCATCATCGTAGCATGACTGTAATCATATTTTTATAAATCAAAACTTGCCATTGAGAAAAATTATCAATACAAAACGTACTGTTACAATCAACTGCTTTGACTGAGGATCATAGTTAACCAAAATACGTCCAACGTGCCGAGCAAATTCAGCGTGGGCATCTGGACGCATGGAACTAAAAAAAAAATTTATTTATTTATTCATTAAAAAAAATATATTTAAATTTATAAATATTTCAATACTATTCGTTCAATGCAGGTGGAACAGCTATTTTGGTAGTTCTGAAACTGCTCGCTGTAATTATCGGACTGCTATTAACAGGACGAACCAAATCGACACTAATCACTTCTTTCGATGACACAGGAGCGTTTATGTCGACACAAACAAAATCGCCTTTGATGCTATGAACTTTCGCTTGATACCAGCCTAAGGGCTCTACTTCATTCGGACAAACAAATACCTGAAAAATAATGTTAAATGTTAAAAAAAGCTATAAAATCAGTGTCTGAGGGATGACATTCATTTAAAAAGCAAAAAACTTAACAAATAAAACATTATCAATAAGTTGACAAAATATACCTCTACAGTCTGGCCTTCCGTAAAAGTAGTTGGTTTAGCAGAAGTATCTGGCGGTGATAAACGCAAATATTCGTACTGATATAACTTTGGAGTGTTAGGTCTAAAGAGAAATTTAATCAAAGCTTGAAAAAAAAAAAAACAAACTTTATCTTACTCATTTTCCAAAACAACTTGCGCTCCATTTGAATGCAATGCTTGAATTGTGCCCTACAATTCAATAAATGTAAATAAAAATACCACATGTGAACAACGTAATATTCAAGAATTGAATTAGTTAAATTATCCAATAAATAAGCATATTTCTTAACATGAAATTTAAACTTTTATGTATGAGAACCGAACAACAAAATCAACACAAAAAAATACACTAATGAAAATTAAAATTGATTTGAACCATTTATGTTCAAGTATAAATTTTTACACAAAAGATCTTCCCGCGTTCACATAAAACAAAAATAAAAAGATTATCAGAAAAGTGCTGCTATCAATCAGCAAATAAAATACTTGGAACTATATAAATTCGACTAAAACATAAATAGCGACAACTGTTGAACAAACTTCATCAAATAAAAATAGCAAATCATTCGAACAAGGCGCGTTAATTTGGAAAGCATAACATTTGAATAAAAAATTATAGTGAATAAAAAATTATTGTTGAAAAAAATAGCACTCACTTTGTAGTAGCAATCATTTTCTCCTTTAACTTCAATATCCATTTCGCAACAGAGGGAGATAACACTTCACTTGCCAATGACAAAGAAATGAAATGACTAAAGTGCCCAACACCAAGTCTTACTGTGGAACACTTGGAACACAAATACCGAAATGAGGTAATAGGTAACTAAACCTGAAAATCTAGTTTTGACCTCAAAAAATGAATTAGGACATTAAAGGATTATAATTAAGAATTATTTGATATTTTTTCCTTTTAAAAATATTAGAAATTTTTTATTTTCTTTTGCATAATCACTTAACTGTGAATTAAAGTTATGGAAGTATTTTATAATCTTAAAGTAATAGTGCCAAAAAGATGTTTCTCGAATAAATATTATGACATCAATACTTAATGTAAATTATTATTTTATTTTACTTTATCTATAAAGCATTTTTGCATTTTTATTATGTACTTGGAAATCTTTATAAATGAAAGTTAAAAATTTTGTTTCTTATGTAGAAATATTTTATGATAATTATATATTTCATTTTATTTTATCAATTAAATTACTCAATGATAAATAAATTTACTTACAGCTGTTATAGCATTTTTGAAAAATGAAGTGTACTGTAGTCATAATTTGCATTAACCCAAAACTGTAATTGGATTATAAAATTCACATTTTATAAAAAAATTAGATAAATTATATTCTAAAATTATAAAATACTTTTATTTTCATTTTTAAATATATTTTTCATCTCTTGTATTCTCATGAAATTTCAGGCCAATTATATTTATTTGTAAAATTTATTAAAAATCTGTTTTTGGTTAAATTTTTCTCTGTTTAATTTTTTGTTTAATTATTTTTTGTAATTTTGTCTATTTATTATGGAATAAATTCTTAGAAAACTTTTTCACTGGACAAAACATCTTGAATTTCATTATGATCAATTGTGTGTAAAATTGCTATAAATATGAAATGATGATATACTTGCTCAAAAGTTTTTAAAATCATCGTTTAAACAATCGGAATCAAATTATTTTATTAGCGTCGTCGCACAGTACTGTCGTTTTGTAATGCATTACCTAGTTATCTTTATGTGTAGTTATAATTCGATGCGTCATCTGTGCTCGGACAAACATTGTGGTCGTTGCTTGATCGCGAATTCTTTGTCCTGAACTTGATCAGAGTATCCAGCAATTATCGTGTACTTTTTTAACAATTATTCAACTTCTACTGATTACTGTATTTGCATTGTTTTTTCTAATAGCACAGTTTCTCGATGGTTAGTTAGTGTTTTCTGTCAAAGTGCAGCTGTTTATAATGTTGGAAGAATTTGACTTCGACGACCGGCCGCCACCTCCACCGATACGCTTGGCAAGCAACGCACCAAAAGATCCACAGCAGACGTTTTTGGATCTGAAGCCGCTTCCTCGTGAGCCTGATGCTGAAGAACAAAGTTCCCATGGCAAGCAGAAACGTGATAAGAAGGAAAAATCCAAAGGCTTTCGAAGTAATTTGTTTTCTTTTAGCTTTAACTAAATTTTTTTTCACTTTTTTCAATTTCATTAGAAACAAAAAAAGATGATCGCCAAAATGAAAAGCCTATAATTTCGCCTCCGTCAAATTTTGAACACACTGTTCATGTAGGGTATGACGCACAGACAGGCGAGTTTACGGTATATTTGAATAGATTACTGATGTTGTGCTTTTTTTTCATTTTAAATTTCATATGCCTTATTTTTCAGGGTATGCCTGAACAGTGGAAACTTTTGCTTCAACAAAGTATGATTACGAAAAGTGAACAGCAACGAAATCCTCAGGCAGTGTTGGATGCTCTGAATTATTTTACAACAGACGGCAAAGTGGCAAAGCAAAAGTTTTTACAACTGAAGCCGTTGATCAGTAAGTTTTTTATTCGCCTGGTTCCTGTTGTGAGCATGCTTTATTTTTCCCTCATCTATAGCGCTTGATTGCGTCCACAGTAATTGTATTATTAGTTGATTGACTATCGATTATTGACTTTCCTGTTGATTTAGTTGACGTTCAGTTTTCTTCCTTCAGGTCATGTGTTACCAAATGCACAACTCTCATACTGTCAATCACAGGCTTTTCCACCTCAATATTCCCCTCCACCTCCTCCTGATGATGATGACGATTTGCCTCCTGTTATTCCTGATCGACCGACGCGTACGATGTCTGTTGTAAGTTTTGTTTTGTAATTGAAATATGCTTATTACGGCATTATTGCTATTTTTTTGACCATTATACTTCATATTTAGTATACTAAACCGGTTGAAGAAGGTTCACTGCCGGCGCCCGTTCAATTGAATGGAATAATGGGTGTTAATGTGGCCCAATTCCGTCAGCAAAAGAAGAAGCGTATGACGGATGAGGAAGTTGTAGAACGATTGCGTTTGATTGTATCTATTGGAAATCCACAACGAAAATACACTCGTTTGGAGAAGATTGGATCCGGTGCAAGTGGCCATGTTTTTACAGCAATTGAAGTTAGTACAGGTGCTGAGGTTGCCATTAAGCAGATGAATCTGGCACAACAGCCGAAGAAAGAGCTTATTATAAATGAAATTTTGGTCATGCGAGAAAACAAGCACCCTAATATTGTCAATTATCTCGATTCATACTTAGTTGGTGAAGAGCTCTGGGTAATTTTTAACTTAAATTGTTCTCTTTCTTTTATTGATTTTAACTGAATTTTAGGTAATGATGGAATATTTAGCCGGTGGATCATTGACAGATGTTGTAACCGAATGTCAAATGGAAGAGGGACAAATAGCGGCCGTTTGCCGAGAGGTGATTGCATACATGCATATATTTGTATATACAAACACAGTTGTTAATCAATACATATGATGATTTATGAAGGAATCTTTCTGAAATATAAATTTTGAAGAAAAAATTAACTGATTCTTTATGGCATCATTTATATGTAGCATATATACTGTTGTGGGCAAGTTATAATATTGGTGAATTATAGGTGTTACAAGCGTTAGAATTTTTGCACAGTCGAGGTGTGATTCATCGGGATATCAAATCGGACAACATATTGCTTGGAATGAATGGTGCCGTCAAACTGACCGATTTTGGCTTCTGTGCACAAATTTCACCAGAGCAAAACAAGCGAACTACGATGGTCGGCACACCATATTGGATGGCACCGGAAGTAGTTACTCGTAAGCAGTATGGTCCGAAAGTGGACGTCTGGTCGCTGGGTGTTATGGCCATCGAAATGGTTGAAGGTGAACCACCGTATTTGAACGAAAATCCTTTACGAGTTAGTAAAGCATATTTGTTTTTTTTTCATTTTAAATTTACTGATACATTATTATTTATTTACAGGCTATTTATTTAATTGCTACCAATGGAAAGCCGGATTTTCAAAGTCGTGAACAGCTTTCGCCTGAATTTCAGGAATTTATCGACTTTTGCCTAGAAGTGGAAGTGGACAAGCGTTGGTCATCATCCGCTTTGCTCAGGGTTTTTATTTATTTTTTTTTGTTTATTTTAACATTAATTTAAATTATTTTTTCCCATCTTTTCAGCATCGATTCTTGAAATGTGCCAAACCGTTGGCTAGTTTGTATCACTTGATTGTGGCCGCGAAACAATCCATCGCAAAGCAGCAGCAGCAACAGCAGTGAAAACGCGCTGTTCCTTGCCAATTCGTGTCTTCCTGCTTCTTTGCTGATATGTAAATTCCAGTTAACTTTCTTTTTTTTTTCCTTAAATTTTGTTGAAGCAAATATTTTGCGTTTTTAAATTGTAAAAAAGAATTTCCCGCTGCCTTGAGAAATATACAAGAAAAAATTGCTATTTTTTTATATTAAGAAGGTCTTAAGGTGTTTATGTGTCTACCTGTCTTCAATTTTTGTTGGCAAAATTCTTCAAACTTGACTTTGTGTAATTTGCATAGCAAAGCAGTTTGGTCGGTGCCTGTCACTTTCAAAGATTAATAATAATCAATATTATTAATAAATATCTTTTTTTTAAACGACACCATCCAGTGGTTTTTCAGTTTCAGTGTCATCAACATGAATTTCCATAAATATATATAATCGCACCAACAGAAATAAACAATTAACACTCAACGAAAATATACGCAGGTAAACTGCAGCTTACGGGATACTTGGAAAAAATATATAATGTGACGACAATGATTAAAACAAACTATATATCTGTATGTGGCAAAACAAAAATTTTCTCAATGCCATAGCAGCAGCAGCAGCCATGATCAATTTCATCTATTTTCGTTTAGCCATCAAGCATCCGACACCGGCTGGTTTAATTTCGACAAATTTTCCAAAAATCTTCTGGGTGTGATCAATTGATCCGAACCTGAGATAAGAAAAATTAATTTATCATACAGTTTTTTTAGCTGGATGTCTCTGATGATGACTCACCAATGACAACTTCCCATGTTTTCTTTTCACGCGTCACCTCATATGCACAGCGCATTTCTGAATAAGTGAGCCCACCGACGATGAAAACAATCAATCTCGGACCAGATCTGTAAAAAACATGCTGACCACGATCTTTGTGCCATTGGCCATAACGAGCGCTAGTTGGTGTACGGTATGAAGGAACTGCTTGTCTGCCGGCCAAAAACGGAAAATGTCTTTGGTCCAGTTTATCATCAATTGCATCCTACAATACAAGTGAAAATAATAATAATTAATATTGTGTGCTTTGCTTTTGATTTGCATAAAATAATTATTTTCTCTTACTTCAACAATATCTTTCAAAACTGGTGTCCAACGAGAAGTTTGATAAGTCTGTTCACCGATGCGTTCTTTACGATTCGGTTGCCACACGCGTTTCTTGCCAGCCTAAATTACAAAAAAAAAATTAATCAAATCATCATAGAATAAGAATTTCAGTTTTATTACTAACTTCGCTAATGATATTCAAACCGAGAAAGCCAGTGTTCACGATTGTTGCTTTTTCTTGTGGCGGGATGTTGGCATGCTGAAGTAATTTAGTCAAATTCTCTTCAGATATACCTACAAAAAGAACAAAAAAAAACTGAATACATAATATAGTAGAATATTTCAAGTTCACAATACCGTTCCTTGTCAAAATATGCAACATAATCAATCGAATTTTATCCATGTGATCAACTGAAGGTTCAATCAATAACGGTGTAATCAATTTGACAGGATCACGAATTTTTTCTCCCTCTGCATCGCAACCCATAGCTAAATCCTAAAAAAAAAACAATAAATTTTAATAAAATGAAACAAACAATTCAACAAATCACCTGCTCCACTTTGCACAGTTTATCAACACCAGCTTGATAGCGTTGCATGCACTTTTCAGCGAGATGCAAATGCGTGCTATACTTGTTCAATTCTTTCTGGTATTGTGGCATTTTCTTAATTAAATTTGACAAATCTTTGATACTTTTCATATCTGTAGCAACGCCCCGCTTTCCTTCCATGAATTTTTTCAAACCTTTCGTTACTTCCCTTTAAACAATTAAAATTAAATTCACTTGTGTTTAAGAACAACAACGAATAAACAATATGTACTGTGATACTACGGCAATATGTTTATGGCGCAGATCAGTCCAAAGATCATCATTTTCGTCTAACAAAACTTCTTTGTCTATATGCTCACCACCAGCACCTGTTTCATATCTGAAATTTAAAAAAAAAAATATATATATAAATCAATATAATCGCTTCTTCCATTGCAACACAACCTGAACACATCATTTTCAATGTCGAACAAATCGTACGCCATTGCTTGAAAAGTCAATTCGTGCAGCAACGGTGAAACAACATCAAATCCACGGTCCAAAATCAAAAGTTGTGATCGTGCTTTTTCTGATCCCTGAAATTTTTGCAAACGCACATTATTCAAAAGTCTATTACGAGAAGTAAAAAAAAAAATCTCGCCTCTCCCATTGTAGGTTCATCAGCTTTGTAAGCATCCAGCTTCTGTTGTACTAAATGTGCCAACTCGACGTTGCGTTCGAAATCGCTGCGATAACGAACGCTAGGATATTCTCCGAGTGTAGCACAAACTGTAGCTATTTGCTCTGCAATGCGTTCCATGTTTGCAATCAAACCACCTTGCTTCAACGGATTGTAAAATAATTGAAAAGTCTCAGGACTATCCAAGGTATATACCTAAAAAAATGCACTACTTCACAAAAAGAGTAATTTAAAATAGTTAAATATTCCATACAAAAAGCTGAAAGTTAGTTTAAAATGATAGTCAGGGACTAATGTTTACAGTAAACAGACAACAAACTGGCAGTTCATCATTATCGAAACATGTATAATCAATTCGATAGTATCGATTTGAGAATGCAAATATAAATTATTATTGATGAGGTCAATGTAATAACAATTTATAAATATGAAAAACCAGAAATAAACAAGAATAAAATAAAACGTAATATAATACTTGAGATTCATATGGAGTGAATGCGATGTTTATTTCTTTCAGCGTTTTGATTCGTTTCGATGCAGGACTTTTGCATAATTCATTGAAAAGTTCATCTGGGCAAGCTTAAAAGAAAAATAACACTTCAATTACAATTTTTTCAATAAATTTGATTAAAATGTCAATACTATATATGATAGTAAAAATATAGCTAATCAAAAATTACCCTCTGTAAAGAAGACGTGTGCCGCTTTGTACAATGCTTTCATTGGATTCTGAAAATCGGCCATCATGCGATTTATGGAATCATGCGTTGGAGCGATCAAATAAATTGCTTCTAGAGAAGTGAGCGGCTCCCTTTTCTTGTTCAAATCTTCCACAACTGATCGATTAAAAAATGCAAATTGCAATTTTCATACTGTTAACCTCAGAGCAGTGTTTGAAAACTTACTGGTCACGCCTTCGTTCATCACTTCATGCATTTTGCAACAAGCGCTAATCATGCGCATCGCCAGCTTATCTACAACAAGTACACTCCAACCGCATGGAGTTTTGTTTTTCTTCAACGGTCGGATGACGTCATTTAAAATCCCTGTAAAGGAAACAAAAAGTTAAATGTAATAGAAATTTGCTGCAAATAAAAAATAAAAATAAAATGCTATTCATTCTATTTTTATGGTCTTTACAGTAATATTTTAGTATTAAAAGCAGATGAATCATCAACAATTCGTCAATTTAACATGAGCAAAACATTATTATACACATGATTATTAATAGATGATTATATTTAGTTATTTATTTACGAATAAAAGTTCATACTCTGTCCGACAATTTGTTTCAAAGCCATCTTGTTTCTGAAGTTGGAAGTGTGAAGCAAAAAATTGGAATTGTTACTCAAAGCTGCGATTCAAGCGTAAGCGTGACGTTCATGCGAAACCGCCGGCCGCTTCAAAAGTCGCAACTGATCGATTGAATTGTGCTATAAAAGAGAATTCAGTTTCAATAAACGACGAATGACCGCCAACTGATCGATTCAATTCGACAACTTTGACCGCATCGAAGCGATTGTTGGCCAACAGTGATCGTCTGATTCGACGTCAATATAAAAATCACTAGATCATGCACAAGAGAAGAGAACGTCTGTGAATTTTTTCATTAAACACAACTAGCCTTTATTTCTCTGCAGAACAGAGTAGTCAAAATAAATAATTGTACAGCAGGCATTTTATTATTTAAAAAAAAACATATACATATATTTCGTCTGATATTTTCAAAAGTACAATGCCAAATGAAGCGAGTAATTTTTTGGTTTTTTTTCGAATTTATACTTACTTTTCATTCTGATTGAACACATAAAATGCAGCTTTTCATCAAAAATACAAATTACAACTTTCAAACTAGCCTATTCATGTTGGAAAGAAATTGAATTTAAATTTAATAAAGCTTATTTCAAATAACATTTTACAGGTTACAGTATTCTAATAAAATTTGGAAAACTCAAGTAATGTGTTTTGACATTTAAAAAATTGTAAAAAAGTTTATCATTTAATTGCATTATTTAATTTAATAATTCATCTATACAACAATGAATGCAATGTTTGCAATTAGCACTTGAGTAATAAATTTTACAGTATGAACTGACATTATTTATATCTGTCAATTATAGGAAATATTAATGAAAGGAGAGTTTGGCAGGTGACAATGCTGAGAATTTTTGCGTAAATTTTCAAATTATGAAAAATATTTTTGCCTTTGATGTTGAAATTGCACATTCAATGCTAAGTGAAAATATGTTGATAGCAAACTTGTTTTTAATGCTGTAATGTGTTGCTGTAGGTGTGTACTGAATTTATTACTTATTGAAATTAGAGTAGTGTACACCGCTATTTGACAGTATTTGTGCATTTGTGTGCACACATTATTTTCATATTCCAACATAATGGCTTTTCAGTTTCTGACTTCCTTTTTCATAATTTTTGCTAATCTTCTGTTTCGTAGATCAAGTTTTTCGTATTTTTATCTATCACTTTTATTTAGTGTTATTTAAAAGAAAACTTTTTTAGATTGACGATAAATGCTCGATAAATTCAAAATTTCATACCCCGATCAATTGTCTGCACTTCAAAAAGGATTTGATGCCGTAAGTTTTGCGTTTGCTAGATTTCTAATAAAAAACAAACCTTAAACTGTTTGTTATTAGCTAAAGCTTTTATTAAAGAATTGAATTTATTAGCAATTGCTACTGTTGTTTAAAACATGTGTGTTTAGGAAGCGGTTAACGATAATTTGCATATGTGTAGAGTTAACATTTACTCTGATTTATAATTTCTGCATATTGAATACGTAAAGAAAGCATATGAAATTTTAAAAGAGACAACTTATTATTATTACTTTAGTGGGCTAGTACCAAGTCAAACTTTTGTAAATGTTTTACTTCATAAAGTTTTCAGATATTCATTATTATGTAAAAAAAAAATTGAATCATCTTCTATCAACATAGCAGAATTTGTTTCAAACAGTTATCATTTAGATTGCTCAAAGAATATTGGAAATACGGATAGTTCAATTTTCGAACAGCGAAATGTGAATGTTGTCACCGAAAATGTAAAATTCTCTCATAACACTGGTAAGATTTATTTTCTTTTAACATTAATCAATGCTTAATACTATTAAAGCTTTCTGAAATAGCTGAAATAAGATTGAAATTGAAAATTTGTGAACGTTCTTCTTTTAAGTTATAAGAAATAAATTATACAATAAAATTGTTCAAGAATGGTCAAAATGAAGGCAAAGCTTATTATGTTTTTGGGATGTTTCAAAGCATATTAAATTTTAATACATGTATTAAAGTAAATCCTTTTGAAATTACGAAATATTTTAAAAATCGTCGTCATAAATTTCCTTTGACTGAGTCTGAACTGCAAATGAGTTGATTAAGTTAAGGTATGATTTGTTCATGCTTTTTTTCACATTACAGTACATTAGAATGAACATTTGGAATAGATATAGTCAAGAGATTAATTAATTAATTTACATATAGTCCATGGTGAAACTGTTAACTTTCATTTGCATATAAAAGTTAAATTGTACCGACAATTCTTAATTGTTTTTTTCTATAAACGTGAGTTGTGAAGCGAAAAAAATTTATTTCTTCAATAGAAATGATTCAGATCTCATTTTCAGATTTGCTTGTTTTCTGTGTTGAAATTCCAATTGTTGGGAATGGTTTGCAACAAGTGAAAAAGAAATAAACTAAGTTGTAGATTTAGGTACTGCAATTATTTTTTTACTTTTATTTTATATTTATTGATTTTATTTAATATTTTTAAATAATTTATGACTTAGCATACTTTGAATGATAACAATTTTTGAAGCACTTGTAAAAATTGAATTTTTCGTATAGAAATTTTATTTTTTAATTTTTATACGTTTATCCGCTTGAAAATTATGATTTACTAATTGAAAAATCCAACGAAAGTGAATAACATTTTCAAGCATAATACTATGGCTGCTTTTTGTCATGTACATTGTCAGATGAATGAATTTTCAAATTATAACTTTGATGAGTTTCAGGTTATTAAAAGAAAAAATTTTTTTTCAATAATGTAGTGATAAGCGTACTGTTCGGTATCAGTTGAAACATGTTTTCTTTTTATCTAATGAAATTGAAAATGAATTCAAATATTATTATTGAGTTCAAATTTTGATTAAATTGAAGATTATGTATAATTTAATTTAATTTTTTCAATACAGTTGATATATTTTATGCTTTTTAATGATTGAAATGATTTAACAAAGTATTGTTTCATGTTATACTGTAGAAAATTGTTGTTCAGCAATGTTTTTTTTTCTTTGAAGATATACATATTACATGTAGAAGTTTTGTATAGCTTCAAAACTGGTTTTTGTACATTCTTCAGAGCTAATGATTAAACCGGCTTTTTGAAACCCGTTGAATAAAGTCTCCTACCCACGACAAGCTATCATCGTGTCGTTGAAATGCAAAAATAGCAAATCGTGTGTTGTTGATGAAGAATAATAAAGAAGTTTGTGTAAAATGCTTGAACTGTTATTTAAATATGATTGAGTTATTATTATTATTATTACTGAGGTGGATAGATAAGAGAAAGTTTTCAACTTTCAGATATAATTGGTAAGAATTTAGAAATTAAATTTTTCTATGTGAACTGAAAGTGAAGATTCATGAAGAAAGATATTACAAAAAAAAATATATTTTATTCATATTTTCTCGTCAAAAAAGCTAATTTATTTTTTGAATTTTGAACAGATTATAAATGTTTGTTGTTAGCGGGATGTTTTGTCATTTGCGTTAAATTGAAGCTAGTTCTGGTCGACCAGTTTCTCGCGCACGTCCTTGTTTCTTCTCCTTTCGGCTTTTTCTTGTCAACTTGGCCGTATTTCTATTTGATTGGCCAGCATAGACAGTATCGTCCGGTGATGAGTGGGCAAATGGTTTTAAATGTGTTTTTTTTATATTATTATTTAAATCGCAGCATTGATTATTTGATTGTTTATTTACTTATTAATTATTACGTATCACTTTGTGCTTTGTCGTGATGTTGGTTCAAATAGCTGCCATTTTACTGTTTTCTCTATTGTGTGCGTGTGTTCACTAGCGTGTATTAAAGTTGTGTTTTCAGCTATCATTTCAAAAGGTGAAGCACAACGTTTTGTGATCCAACGAGAAGCATCGACCCCCATAGAACAAAAAGGACATAGGGAGACAAGAAGAAGAAGTAGAAGTTGGGGAATGCATCCTCACAGATTTGATTCCACTTCCAAAATTGTGGCCAATCACTCCACCCATCCTGATGATCTTCTATTGACGACCAATTGTGGGAATTGTTCCACACTGTCAGGTGGAGATGTGCATGAACAGCATGCCCAATCTTGGCAGATTTGGGCAATTGGCTTGGCATTTGTCACTTTGATCAGCTCTTGCGCTGTGGTCGGCATTGTGTTGTTGCCATTGATCGGTGCCCGTCGCTACAAGAAGATCCTCAACTGGTGCATCGGTCTTGGTGTCGGTTCCTTGTCCGGCTCTGCTGTATTCAATCTTATCCCAAGTGTAAGTTTTTCATATTTTCATCTTATTTTATTTTATTTTTTTGTAAAATTATCTGATTAAATTGAATTATCAGTTTTCTCAGCTATCAAATAGGACTTAAAGGAAAATTTTTGTAAAATAACGACCAAGCAATCAGCGTAATTTGTTTATTTCCTGCTTGGTAAAACGGAAATTGATTAACTGCACTATTTGCATTAAAATGGCAATATATAGTCAGAAGTTGCTTTGATCTTTTCAATCATCGTGTTGTTGAAGTTTTTTTTTTCTCAATATACGGTTGGCATTTTTGCTTTTTGTGTTGAACAGAAACGTCACATGTGGCAGGAAATGATGAACAATCAACAAAGTGCATCTTATGATAATTTTTATTGCAATGCTTTGTGCTAGCATAAAAGACTCTATTAAATGGAAACTTTTTATTTCAATTTTAAATGTCATGAAAATCATAAAATTCTTCTTGTAATGATGTATTTCAATTTTATGTATAGTATAACTGAGAGAATTAAAATTGAAAAAAAAAAGTTTTTGTTCAAATTTATGCATACTATCAGAGAATGAGGCTGTTGATGTTGTTTTGCTACTTATTGTAAGAACCTACATTTTTTCAGATGTTTTTTGTCATTTGATGGATTGTTACTTTTTTTGCAGGCTTTCGAAATCGATGCAACAACAGGCCAGACGCCGTTGTTACTTTGGACTCTGTTAGCTGGTATTTATGCTTTTTACTTGGTTGACAATGGGATAAAAATGATATCCGAAAGAAGAAAAGTATGTATTTATTTTTAAATACAGAATCTGTTTACTGATTTGATTTTTTTCCCCCTCCTCAATATGTCCAATCAAAAATGACTTTCTTTATGCCAATAGTTGTGTACTAATTTATGGTAAATGAGTTTTGTGAATTTTGGTCGTTTTTCTTTATTGATTTGTTATCGTGTTGTCATCTGCTGCGATGTTGTTACGTCAGCTACGCTTTGTGACAAGGACAACTCGTACAATCCGGTGAGATGCATCACGGTAGATGTTGGAGCCGTTGGCAATGCGTTGGCGTTGTCACGGTTGACTGATTACTGTAACAGTAGGATTGTCAAAATCTTTTTCCAATTATTCGACATTAATTTCATATGAACATAATTTTTGGATCTCAATATCGAATACAGTGTACAATTTTACAAAATTTATTCATTTCCTTGTTTTTAAAAGATGAAAAAAATAATTTGATAATTAATTAAATTGTTCAATGAGAAGTTATTTGATTTTAAGAAAGATAATAATTCGTCAGTTCGAGTTTTGAATGTGAAGCCAGTGACGAGTGAAATTATGGGATCAGGCGTTTCGTTGACAAGCATCGACGAGGGTAAAGTCAGCACGGGTGGCGTTTATACATCCAATTGTTCTTTGGTTCAAGTCAAATCGTATCCTAATCAATCCTCTAGTCCACAGCATACTTATTTCGATTATGGCAAAGAATTGCTATCGGTTGCCAGTGGTGTAAGTTTGTTTTGCTATTTTTACTTCTTACATTGCTTCAGATGTATTTTGTTGCGTTTGATTTGTTCTTAGTTGTGCAGTCATGATCATCCGATCTCGATTGGACAGAAAAGACAAATATCCAGCATTGCATGGATGGTCATTTTTGGTGATGCCATTCACAATTTTATCGATGGACTGTCGATTGGTGCCGCATTTGCTTACAATCTTTTCGATGGCATCAGTGTATCAATAGCAGTATTTTGTGAAGAATTTCCTCACGAATTGGGTTTGTTGTTTGTCATTTTTCTTGATGATGATTATAATTTTGTCTTCAGGTGACGTGGCAATTTTGATCAGCTCAGGAATGACGATTCGGCAAGCTTTGATTTATAATATTCTTTCAGCTTTGACATGCTATCTAGGATTCGTCATTGGTGTGATTTTGGGAGAAATTCCCAATGCAAGCATGTACATTTACAGTCTCGCCGGTGGTATGTTTCTGTTTATTTCGCTGGCTAACATGGTATGCGTTTATTTTTCAATTTTCATATGAGATGAAAATTGTTTTAATAATAATATTATTATTTTTTTTTGTTTTAGCTGCCTGATATGAACAAGAAAGTGGAAGAGAAAATGAAGCACGATTTTATGAGTGGTTTGAAATTGTTCTTCATTCAATTCAGTGGCATCGTCTTTGGACTGCTGTGCATGTTCACGCTGGCAATGGTGGAGAAGTACATAAAAATATGATCCACGTTTATTTATGATTGATTGATTCTATGACTTTTGAATGAACAATTTAACAATTTGTTGAAATATTAATTAAGTAATTGAAAACAGCGTCATTAGGAGAAATTATTGAAAAACAAATTGCATAACTTGTAAATTTGTTACTGGAAGATGTTACTATTCTTTTTGTGAAACTATGTAATTTAACATCAGTTCAGAAAATCTCTTTTAATTTACACGATCAATGAATTGGGCAAAACTGAAAACTTTTGTTTTCTTTGAACATTTTGATTTTTATATTGTCAAGGTTAAATGGAATAAATTCTTTGTGTTGTAAACTATTTGCAAAAAATTAAAAGTGTAAAACATGAATTTATGACATTTCTAAAACTCATAAAACGTATATCATTGAGCACAGCAATTGTTTATTATTAATTAAGTAAGAAATAAAACTCTCTTAAAAATACATTGAAAGTATGAAAACAAAAGAGAAATAAAATTCCATTTTAAAATAAAATTAAATATAAACAAAAATACTTTTAAATTTTAAATAATATGTGCAATTTATCAGATAACAACTAGATTCTGTTTTTGAAGTGTACTGTATTTTGAACCTTCTAGCTCAGTTTCATACGGTAGTTTCTTATTTAATCTCCTGAATTGTAAAGTTTCGTTACTTTGGACACTTTTTCTGTAAAGATGCCCGAATCGGAACCAAAAGAAGCTGCAAAAACTATATTAAAGAAAGCAATTGGCACAACGCACAGCAAACTAACCCACGCGTTGACCAAAGCCATCGATCGTGGCTATGATAAAACAAAAATGAAGCAGAAGTTGCTTGAAGTGCACAGTGAAGAAGAAGATGTGGAAAAAATTTTGAATGCCGTATTTGCTGAATCATCTCAACTCAGCAGACCATCTGGCAGAAAGAGTCGGGTCTGCATACTGTTTTTAATGAGGATTTTTTTTTCTTTTTTTAATTTTTTCAAGCAATTTCGTTTTTGTTCGATTGTATTTTCAGTTTGACCGTGTTGATGATGAGAAATCGACTGAAATCAAAACGTCCAACAATTCAGACAACGCCTCTTCTGCTACTGCGAAACCTGCGGTGGAAAATTCCAAAGTGCAGGAAATAATGCTGAAAGCGCAAAGAATGATTGAAGAACGGAAAAAAGTGTTACAAGTGAACAGTTTTCCATATGTTGTTAATTTTGAATATGAGAATTCTCTGAACAGTCGTATTTGTCAGCTGCAACCGTCCAAAATAGCACCAGACCAAGCCAAAGAGTTCATGAATGCATCATTGCTGAGGGTGAATCGTATGGCAGAATTAAGGCAAAGTATTGCGAACAAACTGCCAGCTTTGATGAATTATCAGTCTGTTGCTCGTCAGCCGGGTAAACCAACTCCACTGATTTTGGATTCCGAAGGACGTACTGTGGACACGGATGGACGTGCTGTACAATTAATACAAAGACAGCCAACATTAAAAGTAGTTATTGTTGTTTACTATTGTTGATGAGATTCATTTAATTTCAATTTTCAGGCTAATATTCGTGCTGAAAAGGTCGCATTGTTCAATAAAGCTGTTCAAGAGACTGCTCAAGCAACTGACGATCGCATTACAGAGAATGCAACGTTTTTTGATAAGCGTGTCAAGTGAAAAAAATAATACTTTATATAAGCAGTGTTTTCATTTTTATTATTAATGAATAAATTTTTAATTTTATTTTTACATATAGAGTCAAAGGGCCAGGTCGTGCTCGTCGAGAGTTTTCTTTCAAAGAAGACGGTGAATATGTAAAGCAAGCAAACCGTTTACGTGCGAAATGTCGTCTCGAACGGTTGCAGCAAGAGATTTCACTTGCTTCAAAAAAGACAGGCATATCTTCAGCCGTGAAACTTGCCATGGTTGTTCCTCGGGTCGCTGAATCGGTTAGTTATGTTTTAAGTTTTCAACTTTTTGCATTTTCAATGCTTGTCTTCTGTTCAATTTCGCAGGTAGAAGCAGAGGTTCCAAATGTAGAATGGTGGGATTCGGTAATTTTACCAGGCGAAACGTGAGTAGTGAAAATATTTATCAAAAACTTTTTAAAAATTACTTTTTGCAAGTTAATGTTGAGTGTTTTGTTTGCATACAACAGCTCATATTTTGTTATTGTACAGTTATGATGTGGATTTGGATTCGTTGAATTTGGATATTATTACAAATTTGATTGAACATCCAGTTCAATTGAAGCCACCTGGAGAGCACAGCGACCGCAACTGCCTGAAAGTATATTTGACCAAAAAAGAGCAGAAAAAATTGCGTCGTCAAAATCGCAGAGAAACCCAACGTGAAAAGACGGAAAAAATCCGACTCGGACTCGAACCACCACCGGAACCGAAAGGTTTAATCAAAAAATTGTTTATTCAATTTGTGGAAATGAATTTATTTATTTGTTTGTTTGTTTGTTTTTTTGGTTTTTAGTTAAAATTAGTAATTTAATGCGAGTGTTGGAGAGCCAAGCTATACAAGATCCCACGAAAATGGAAGCCCACGTTAGGGAACAGATGGCGAAGCGGCTGAAAAAGCATGAAGAGGCAAATTTAGCTAGGAAACTCACCCACGAGCAGAGAATAATGAAAAGAGCGAAAAAAATTAGCGACGATCTGTCAACTGGGGTTCAAGTTGCCGTATACAGGGTGTTGGATTTGTCGGATCCGGCGAAAAAATTCAAAGTAGAAATGAATGCCAAGCAAATTCATATGACTGGCACAGTAGTTTTGCATAAAGATATCAATGTGATTGTTGTTGAAGGAGGTGAGTAGGCAGAAATCAAATTAAAAAATCAATAATTTTTTTTTATTTTTTATAGGGCCAAAACAGCAGAGATTTTTTAAACGGCTCATGATGCATCGAATAAAATGGGAAGATCAACAAATTCCTGGCACAAGCAAAAAGCAAAGTCCGCCCAATCGTTGTTTTCTCATTTGGGAGGTAGCTTGTTTATTTTTTTTTTTTAATTTTAAACATTGTATCCGTTGCAATGCAAAAATTGTTTTTCTTTTTCAAGGGTATTGTGAAGAAGAAAGCTTTTGGAGAGATTAAATTCAAAATGTGCCCTCTTGAAAAATTAGCTCGCGAATATTTTCAAAAACACGGCGTCGAGTATTATTGGGATATGGCTTACAGCAGAGCTATTATGGAACAAAATGACGCCGAATCAACAACAGTTTAGTTTGTTGTTTGTTTTTTCTTTCTTTTATATCAAAATTATGTCATTTTATTTTGTATTCACGATGCACAATTGCTTGTATAATTTGAAAATCACAATCATGCTCAAGAAGTGATGAATTCTGATGGCATGATTTTTCCTGCTTTACTTGGAACAATAAAAGTTGGTGTTTTTAAAAGTTGTCAGAATTTTTTTTTTTACATTATGTTTTACAGTTATGAATGTTGATGGTAAATTGAAAAAAAACATTAGTGAAATTTTACTTACTTGTTATCAAATTAAATCATCATTTTATCATTGTAAATGAAATTTTTGAAGTGTTCAAGCAAAAAAAATAATTTTTTTTAAGTCAGAGATCAATTTAAAACATGTTCTTACCTTTAGATCAGAAGGTTACTGTAGCTGAAGCTGAATTTATTGTTCCTCGAATTAGTAGTTTAAAACAGTCTTATTATTTTCATTGAAAATTGCATATGCTGTATACTCGATTTGTAAAATGCATAAAATAAACTAAATTACATATTCAATTGCTTAGTTGGTGTGAATAAGTTAGCAAATCATTTTTAGAGAATCGTTTGAAATTTCCAACTGGAAGCAGTTAAAATTTCTAAATACATTTCTTTCGTCAGAAAAATGGCTCATTATTCATCTGTTTCAGGTTAAAGAAATGCTACGCTTGATTGAATTAGTAAATATCTTTTTTTTTGTTTCTTCTAGAACATTTTCTTAACATGCCGTTGGCAGAGAAGCGGAAGCTCTATGCATGTGGAAATAATTTCGTTACCCTTGAAAACGTTCCAACAGTGGATCAAATGTTTCGTAAGTGAAAATCATTTTTGACTTGTCTTGTTGCTTATAAAAGAACAGATTGAAGCATAATTGAGATGATTTATTTATGTGCTAAAACGTTTGTGCAGAAAATGAATTATAAAACTTGTTTTAAAATTTTATTGGTTTTTTTATTTATCATCAAACGTTTGTACAACTATTCAGATTGTAATCAGAATGTGGAATTTGCTAAAAAGTTCAGTCTGTGGCAAGGTGATATCACTTCATTGGAAGTTAATGCTATAGTTAATGCAGCTAATTCAGCGCTTCGTGTAGGCGGCGGTGGTAAGTTGGTTTTTTGCTTTGTTTGTTGTATTTTTTATTTAAAATTTAAATAGTGGTTTTCTTTTTCAGTGGATGGTGCTATTCATCGTGCTGCAGGTAAAGAATTAAGCGAAGAAACATACACCTTGGGAGGTTGTGCGCCTGGCTTTGCTAAGATCACTGGTGGATACAGGCTTCCAGCGAAATGTAAGTAATTTGTTTCTTTTTTTTTGAATTGCTGTCAGGAGTCTGCAAAAATTGTCTCTGCAAAGCAGTTTATTTCATTGTTAATAAGCGTTTTCAGCTCTTCAACTGCGCAATATTTAAGATGTAATTCACACTGTTGGTCCGACGGATGGAAATCCTGAAACATTGAAATCTTGTTACGAGAACTGTTTTGACATATGCAGCAAAAAGGGACTGAATTCAATTGTAATGAAAATTGATGTTTATTAC
The DNA here is from genome assembly GCA_001447755.1 of Trichinella papuae. Lineage (NCBI taxonomy): Eukaryota > Metazoa > Nematoda > Enoplea > Trichinellida > Trichinellidae > Trichinella > Trichinella papuae. Next base: position 86,489 of record JYDO01000070.1, read on the forward strand.
AAACGTTGTATAAATCTGAAATTTCAAGGCGTTTCCTTGTGTGGGTACAGGCATTTACGGATTTCCAAATGACAAGGCTTGCGAAATTGCCGTAACAACTGCATTAGAATGGCTAAAGACTGCTGAAAACATGAAAACGGTAAAATTATATATATACATGTATAATGTTGAACTAATCAGTTTCCTTTTAGATGAATCGAATAATATTTTGTGTGTTTTTGGCTTTAGATAAAAATTTGTATATGGAAAAATTGAAACAAACTTTTACTTCATAAGTTATATTCTAACATGTTTATGAATTTGTGTCGTGGTATGGCTATTGTTACATTTGAATTTTTTAGTTTTGCATGTCTGCGTTTTCCGTTCTGGCAAGAATTCTTTCTACATTTTTAGTGAATAAGTTCAAGTAATATTTTTTGCCGATATTAATGCAAATAATAATCCGAGTAAGATTACAAATGCATTTCAAACTGTGTTGTATTTTTATTCCAATTCAATTTAATAAATTTAGAATAACTGTCACAACAAAGAAAATAAATTAGAAAAATGACATTTCATCATTGACATAGTCAACATATAAGTAGTGACAGAATATGCGAACCACAGTTGAAAACACAGCAAATCACCGTAAATTAAAATTAGAAAAAAATTTTGAGTACGGTTGGTTATGTAATTTTATCTTTGAAAGTTAGAATTTTCAAATTTTGTCTAGATAACGAAATTCACATTTTAAAATATAAGCAACGGAGTGCAAATGTTAAATAAGAAATGCCAGTTCAAGGTGAAATTAAAAATCAAGCCAGTTACATCATTCAATTCAAATTTTGTTTATTGTTTTATAATCGTGTACGTATGTATGTATCTTTGTCTTTTATTTTGCGTATTTTATTTGTTTGTTTTATATATAGTTATTAGAAAAGTGAAATAAATTTATTAGAAAACTGGAAATTTCAAGGTGCAGGTGATTATATCAATCATGAAAGAGGAAAAAATACGTTTTGCACGAACGCATACATCAACATTTATTATTTATTTATTTGGCTGTTTCAAAAGAATTTTATTTTTTAAATTAAATTTAAATGTAATATAAAATAAAAATTAAAATACGTAAGGATTCACGATTACAACTTTCAGGAGTGAAATTGTACTTGTTTGTCATTAAAGTTCTGTATTTGCAGATTGTTTGAACAATGCAATTTGATTTGCACTTTTGGATTTTTTCTGCTTTATTTTAGAGTATAGCACTCAAAGATTTTGTTAAGGCAGTTTATCCTTTTTGTAAAGTTGGTTGTTTTCTTCTGAAACAGTGAGTATGACATAAATGAAGTTTAAGATTTTGCAAATGTAGCTATTATAAAATTTGTATGCAGTTTATTTCTTGCGCTATTTATTTGTAATTGTTATTTTTATAATGTTGCAAGTATATTTCGTCAAAGTTTGATGTATTATGTTCTTACCTGGTGATCTAAGTATATGTTTAAATGTAAATTTAATATTCGTTATCTTACTTTTGCTTATGTTCTTGTGCCCTTTTGCACAGTTAATTTCTTTTATTCCTTAACGTTTTTTTTTTATTTTTTTTTTGCTTTAATAGTTTTGAAACGATTTATTGATTTATTATGATTATGAACTTTTTTATTTATAAGTAAAACATTATGTATTATCACATGAAGTAAATGATCTGTGAATTTTTATTTCAGTGTATTTATGGTAAACAAGTTAAATTGTTAACACTGTGGCCTAACTACTTTTGCGAAGCCGAATGGCCTCCACTTCTTCATTGCCAAAACCTGTTAACCGTCCAAAGGGTAATTTTTAAAATTTTTACTGCTTACTGTTAATGTGTTAAATATGTCTTGTCTATCAAAATATGATTTTTTAAGCATTAAAATTGAATTTCTAGTTATTAATTTTAATGTGTCGAATAAGAAAGTTCAGCAGAAAAATTTCTGGCTAGTGATTATCGAATATATTTTGGCTTTTTTAATTTTTAAATTGAAGCTGTTCGTTTTCTTGTTTCTGCTTACAGTAAGAATACGAGAAAAATGAATAATTTGCAGTCATACCGTAATTATGTTGTTTCTTCATTGTTAAAGGTTTAGATATATGTTGTTGAAATTGTAATTTGTATACATTTTTCAAATTATAAGTTATGAGAATTATGGAGTGCTTTTAATTATGTGATCGGTTGTGCGTATGCCCTGAAGTGCATAATGGTAGTGTTATACTTGGGCAGATTCGCTTCATGCAAATTATTGACGGTTGCACTTCCTCTTTAGCATCTTATTTTTGCTTTCTGTTTTCATGTTTTCTCTTTTTTGCACTTCTAGCTCATGAAAGTGTCAACTCTCTCACAAAAACCGCTCATATAAAGCATATGTTTTTCATTTTCATCCAAATTTAGATCGTTTAATTTCTGTAAAGCATTTGCATATGCATTTTCAAAAGAATATGAGAAATGTAAAATTGTAATGGAATAACAAAGTTACAGTAATCTGCAAGAAAACAATAAAACAAGCTGTAGACAAAGCTGTCTAAAAGGCGCTAGGTTATCTTGGGTTTGTTGCAATAGTATCGATTAATTTATACTTAGCACTAAGCGTTTTTAAGGTAATTGCTACAGCGATTCCATTCAATCCTTATTGAACAGTTTTTAGCAATAAAGCTATTATTAAAAGTATCGAATTTCTCATGCTGTTTTTTGAAATTTGAAAAGTTGAATTTATTTTTCATTTTTAATTAATGTTTCATTTATTTCTTTTTTTTATTAGAAGTTCTTTCACTAAGTTATATTATAATTTGGAATAATTTAATATAAATAGGAAATTTTTATTTTTAAAATACTTGTAAAATTGAATTTCATAATTATATTCATTGAAGTGATTTATTTTTTTTGTCTAATAATAAATGTGCTGAATGTAAAATTTGTAGGCGTGTATTCATACAGTTGTATTGTTTAATGTATTTTTCTATTTCGAAGGACATGATGTTGCTTTGTTTTAATTTTATAAATTTGATTTAATGAAGCAGTCAAATAAAAGATGAATGAAATGTCAAAAATAGAATGAATCATTTTCACTGTTGCTCGGCTCGCACAATTATTCAACTGTGCTGAGTGTTCTTTTTGCATGCTTAAAGTGATTAAATAATTTATTTCGTTGACATATCACCAAATAATTTATCAAAATTAATGATGGTTGAGGTTATAGGTTTTGATTGAATTATGATTGTCATAAAACTTTATTTGAATTTCAAATCATTTATATTGAAATTTTAACGGATGCGTTTGTCATTGTTAAGGTGAGATTGATTGATTTGCATGAAAAAGGAATGCAATTTTTCTTTTCTATTTTTAAATTATTCACTTGATATTGTTGATTTGTGAATATCTATTTATTTGTTTGTTTTGTATTTATTGTTTATCATCTAGCATTATATGCGGCTTGTAGTTGTCGTGCCGTAGAACTTTGTTCAGCAGTTGTATTGTTGAAATGGAATATATAATATAGAGCTAGCATATTTTGTATCTTGTGACAATCGGAGAAGATTTAGGAATAAATAAATATTGAACTGTTCAATTTGTTTGCAAATGCGCGTGCAGTTGATGTTTGCACCAGCTTTACGGCTGGCTAATTGATCGCCATAATTCAACATTGTACAACAGTCCAGTGCTGATGAGGGTTGGTTGTTTTTTTTTTTTGTGTAAATTTTAATTTATTCATTTAATGTTGAAGCGGACGTTGAACAATTGATCCAGTTTAATTTCCGCTTGCATATTGTCGTGTATTGCTTATCATCTCTTCCCCCGCTTTACACCCCAAAAAACAACCAACAGGTATACATTGATAAGTAAATCTGTTGCGCGTATGTTTGTCGACTAGCGCACACAGCGACGATGCTTATCATTCGCTTGTGCAGTGGCAAGGCAAAATCGATTGCCATTTTTCAAGGCATTCTCGACCGCGTGCATGGGGTGTAATTTTCAACAAACAATGCCAGATCAAAGGGTGCAAAACCAGCATATGCTGCTTAGCTTGTAGCAATTTTGAAGCTCTCGGTTGGTCAATCGGTTGTTTGTTGACCACAAATGGCCAGGGGCGAGTATCAAGTCAATCGTCCACGTGAGTGCGCAAATTCTACTACTTGCTTTTTGCTTTTGCAAATTTTTTCTCTCCAATTTTATTAACCTCACCCAAACAAGTGCAATAATATTTCAAAAATATTGTTCAAAGTGTATATTGTTGTTTGTTTGTTTGTTTGTTTGGTTTTTTTTTATGTAAATTTTTCAGATTCAAAATTTCGCCAACAAAAATTGAGCGCTTGGCAACCGATTCTCACTGCCGGCAGTGTATTGCCAACATTTTTTGTCATCGGCTTGGCATTTATCCCAATTGGTGTTGCACTGCTTATTGCTTCAAACAATGTATGTATATTATATTTATTTATTTATTTATTTATTTATTTATTGCTTTTTCCTATACTTTGCTCTCTTGCTCTGCTTGTATTTTAATGTTTGTTTTTTTGCTAACAACAAAGTTATGAAAAATTGTCATTGTTGTTGCTGTTGATCAGGTGCAAGAGTTGGTTATCGATTACACGGATTGCATGATGGAGGAGAAGCTTTGCAAAGATGAAATTTCCGATCCGACAAAAATAGTGGAAAATCCGCCTTGCCGTTGCTTGCTTGCTTTTGAACTGCGTGACGATTTCCCCGCCCCTGTGTACATCTATTACGGCTTGAGTGGCTTCTACCAGAACCACAGGCGTTATGTGAAATCAAGGGATGATGTGCAACTATTGGGCAATCCCAAGCACGTCAGCAGCGATTGTTTCCCATTTCAATATGCCGAAAATGAGATTCCAATAGCCCCTTGTGGAGCCATTGCCAACAGCATGTTCAACGGTCAGTGTGCGGCGAGTTTTCCTGTTTAACCATTTTTTTGATGAAGGCTTGTTGTTCTTGTTGCAGACACTTTTCTTATTAAACACAAAATTGTCGATCAAAGTGATGCAGTTGTTCCGCTGGCGTATGATAAAATTGCTTGGCCGTCGGATTTGAGCAAAAAGTTCCGCAATCCGGACTCGAAGCCACTTTCTGCAGGTAACAGCAGCAACCTGTTGAAGCATTTATTGTAGTAATGTATTCAGAATGTGCTTTGTGTTTTTATTATTATCAACCAATGCAATTATGCATATTGTAATAGATTAATTAATTAATTAATAATTTTATTGTTTGGCCAGCGTTTGACGGCACTTCCAAGCCGCCCTATTGGAGAAAGCCAGTTTACGAATTGTCCAACGTCTCTTCGGCAAGCGGCTTTCAAAATGAGTCGTTGATTGTATGGATGCGTTCGGCTGCTTTACCAAATTTCCGCAAATTGCACAGTCGAGTGTTGCACATCGGTGACTTTGTGAAAGCACTTCCCAAAGGCAACTACACCGTTGAAATTACTTACAGTATGATATTTTATTTTTCAATTTTTAAAAAGAAAAAAAAAACAATAAAACTAATAATCATAAATTGTTGTTGTTTAAGATTATCCGGTTGCATCGTTCGATGGTCGGAAACGATTTATTATTAGCAATGCATCTTGGGCTGGTGGCAAGAATTCCTTCCTCGGAATTGCTTACATTGTGGTGGGCACCGTATGCATAGTGATGGGCTGTGTTTTTCTGTTTGTCCACATGAAATTTGGCCATTCGTAAGTGTATTCATATGCAGTTGTAAAAGTTATTAAGCGACATAGACAGCGTCGCGTTGATTCTAGTTTTCCATTACAGTCTGACGGAGATGGCAGCGATTCGATCCCCTTGATATAATAAAAGCGTACACTGCTTTTTCCACATGAAGCACAGCAACAACAACAACAACAACAACAACAAGTCGTCCAAGCTAAGTTTACTGTTGTTGTTCATTGCCTGACTAGAGTCTGTATGGTTTTTGTTCATTTTAAATTTAACAACTTTTTGCCTGTTTACTGTTTTAAAAACAAACAAACAAACAAAAAGCTTGTTGTCAATAATAATCTGATGATATTTTATGAATTGTTTTCAATTAAAAAGAAAGAAAATTCATTTTTTAGCTAACCGTGCCTACCGTGTAATTGATACTGTTTCTAGGTAGAAAGCGACGTTGTTGTCAAAAAAATTATTTACCTAGCACAAAAACTTTAAATAAATTATTACTGGGTAAGCTGAAATTGCTTGTACAAGAAAAGCAATCTTCGCATTAATGTTAATGAAAAAGAAACACAAATTGACATTTATCGATTGTCCATCTGATGCATGCTTTAATTGCACTTGTGACACAAGGTGGATGTTTTCGATTTGAGAATCATTTTTCTACAATCCTGTGTCCAATGTATGTCATATCTACATTATTATATTCTTATCCTAGGCCATTGTTGACAATTTTTAAGCCTAATATCTGCACATGCATCAGTAACTAACAATCATCAAATCGATGGTGCATTGCATCAAGCATCGTCAAACATTGAAATGGTTCTTTTTATCGAATTCTAAGTTCGAGTTGTTCCATTTCTCTGTTTAACAGAATGTCAGAATTGTTGCACAGCCATTGTCAGATTTATTTTTGTTGCAATTGTGATTACGATAGGCTACAGTATATGACGTTCAAGTTTAATTTGAAAATTTGCATGTGGAAGTTGGTGTGCGAACAAGACGCGTAGATGAGCTGCTTTGAAATTGCTGCGATGGACGAAAAGTGTTTTATTTGATGCGTCGATGTGTGGTCAAGCTCTGCCGCGGTCTTGTCTCTTAGCCCAAAAGCGATTAAGTAAGCTGTTGTTGGCCAACGTGGCCTTAATTTTGTTCTGTTGTTGCAAGATAAGCGAAGCAAATTCCATGCATGATGTACAATTTAATTTCAACCTTTCCCCAAGTGTTCCAATAATTCATTACTAATTCAGGTGATTTTTACTATCTCACATATAATTAATGTCTTTACACAAAAAAAACACTTCTCACAATATTAAACAGAGTGCAAAAACGGAGATGAAATTTCTTTCTTTTCTGCTCATTCTCAGAAGGTTTTATATATTCTTCAGCATTGATAATATTCTTCTTATATTAATACGCAAATCTGTTTACTTTTCAAAAGGATAAATGATCGAATGAATAAATAAAGAGAAATATAGATAAAATAAGTTTCACAGAAATCTAACTAAAATAAATTAAGTGCAAAGATTAATAATAATACGTGCGTTCACGACGGTCAAGTTTTTAGTGTTTCACCGACTGTGAGTTTCTACTCTGCTTCTTTACTCATTCTTGTTTTGCTTAAATGGTCGAGCTTTCGACGGACCAGGTTGTTGACGCTGTTCTGGTTGCTGTTTCTTTTGCACTTTCTGATTTTGCCCTTTCAATTCAGCCTGCTTCCACTGATCTTTGCGCTGCTTAATATAATCATCGTAAAGCCTTGCTTTTGATGATGTCATCTTTGGAGTTGCTGCTAAATCAATTTTTTGTTTTGGTTTTTTTTTTGGCTCTACATACAAAAATCTCGTACGTACATTTTGTTTGAACATGACTTTTCTTCACATCACCGATTACAGTACTGGTGGTGCTCACCAAACTGTGGACACTTGGTTGGACTCTTTTCGCAGAATTCAACTTCTGAGAGTGAGGAGGAATTTCTGAAGTCGCTGTTTGCGTATTCTTGGACATCTGAAAAGCAACAAAACTAAATCAAACTGAAGAGAAAACCAACCCCTTGTGATTTCTGTATTATTTATTAATTTCATATTTTTGCCTTTTCTTTTTCCAAATAATGACGGCACCGTTCCTCAGTGGCGAATCGAAATTCCTGCGTCACCGTACGAGTGGACGACACTCGAAGCGTTGTTGGCAGCTTCTGAGCACTTTGCTGTTGCTTGTTGACGACCGGCTTGATAGTTTTGGATGACTGGACTGAAAGCTAAAAATTTTAAATAACAAATGTAAATTTTCAAATCTCTATGCTTCAAATGCAATGTAATGGAGCAGCAGCACTGCAGAACAAGGACCTTTTCGGTAATAACCGCCGAATTGGAGCGATTACCAAACTGAAATGGCATCGGCTTTGTCAATGCTTTCTTCTGCCCTAGACGGAGACCCACGTTCGGCGAATGTGCCCATGCTGGAACTCCACGCTTCACTCTGCCAAATAATATTAATATTAATAATAATATTATTATTGAAAAATGTGCTACTCTTTTACTGGTGGTTTCCGCGTTGCTTTTCTGGTGTTTTTTCATTCGTCGGATATTTCATCGAAGATCCTTCTTGAAAACCAGGAATATCTGTTCAAAATCATCAAAATTTTGTAAAGAAAGATACAATCATTTAAAGTGCACTTTGCATTCATTTTTCTTTACTTAATTTCACCGATGCTGAAATATCAGCTCCATTATTATTATCCAACTTTGCGATGTTCTGCTGATTGGATGTCGCTTTCGAGACGGTCAATTCGGTCGCTTTTTTCCCATCGTGTTTGTTTGCTGAAATGATTTGATCAAATTTAAATTTTAATCAAAAAGACAACAACTGCTGTCCATACCAAGAACTCGCAGGGGTTTCAACGAACCCGCTTTAACTCTGCCCTCTGTTTTGGCACTTGGAAATTGTTTCACTTGCTTTTTTTGATCATTCGGCTTATTGATTACTGAATAGAAAAGAAAAATATGGTACTATACTGAAGAAATGTTCACTGCACATTGACTACCGTACCATGTTTCCATTGGACCGGATTTTTAGGTGCAACAAGAGGTGTATGTCGTTGTGCACCAACGTGACTTCCTGAAATTATCGATGAAAAATGAACAACAAAATCAAGTTTAGATAAAGCCTTGTATAATTTTTATTTGAAATACAAATTACATACGTTGATCAGTTTTGCATGCTTTGTTGCTGCTAGCATGCACGGTAGAATCATCGATAGTAGTCACACTTGTTTTTGATATTTCTGATTTCGTAATAACCAATTTTGACACAACAGATTTTTCAATTTCAGAAATACTTGTTCCTGTTAAAACAATTGTTATTATTATTATTATTATTATTATTGAAGACAAAAATGATTTTTAAAAATCTACCCAAACTTTTGTGACATTGATCTTTCGCAAGTGTCGTCGTCGGCTGGATCTTTTTTGACGATTCTCGTTTTTCACTTTGTAATTGCATTGGGCATTCCGCTTTCTGGTCTGTATCACCTACTGAACATATTAACACTTTTTTTAAATTTTCAAACTTATCATCAAAATTTTGAAAAATTTTTTTTCCAATTTACCAGTACTGCTTTTATTTTTCATGATGCGTCGAACTTCCATTCGTTTTCCCGAATTTCTTTTCTGGAGATATTCTGCAGAAAAAAAAATCAATTTCCACGAATAATAATATATATCAGATGCAATATTTCTGTAAACAATTTATTATTACTCTCGTTCTTGTTAAATTCGAGCATGAAACCAATTTCGAAATTTCAAAATGCATTTTTATATATAAATTGGTATTGTTTTAATTAATTAACCCGAACATCCTTTACCAGTAAAATTAAATAACACTTGATCATTGAATTACAATGAAATAAAACTTCACCAAATTGCAATGAAATTAAATTTTAATCAAGATGATTTTTATACGTTGTGATCTTCAACTAAGTTATCTTGAAAATTACTTAAATATAAGCTTATTAAATAAACTTAATTATTATATAGGTTTAAATTTAAAATTTACACATACCGACGGGGCTTCTTCCAACAAGTTCCACTGGTTCGATTATGTTGCCCTTCATGAAATCAGTTGCCTTTTTAGTCGTTATTACTTCATATGACTTTTCTCGCATTAGCGGAGAAGAAACTAAGTCCAGTTGGCAGCAGATTTCTTCTTTGCCGGCTTTTTCCACAACGCTGCAATATGACGTAATGAAAACAAAAAACACGAATTGTTTTCTTTACCACAACCAGTTAAAAACAATAAATCAAAACAGATTAGCATTTAGAAAAAACAAATTCAAACCTAGAGCCGACAGATAAATTCTTATCATTGTTGGCTAGACCATCATTGTTGCGCTGTTTTTCATCATCAATATCGCCCTGTTTTAGCACTGGTGTTTCTTCTGAAAATAAATAATTATATAAATAAACAAATATATATATAAACAATTTTTAATTTACAAAAAACAAAACATTATAAATGATATGTTAAACTGTATTACGTTTGAAAAACCCTAAGGCCGATACATTCTAAGTCTTGTATATTATATTTGAAAGATTTTGTCCATAACTTTATTATTATTATTATTTTGAGCTTTCAAAACTGATATATTATCTGAAAAAAAATAAGTCAAAGAAATAAAAATAACCAATCATTCGTAAAGGACTGAAAGACAAAAGAATACATCAAGAAAAAAAGATTACTTCGGCGATCAAACCAAGAATCATCGACACTGGACGCATCATCAGTGGCAAAGCTTTTGAAAGTGGGAGCATCAAGATTTTCCAAATAATTAGAACTATTTCCAGACAATCTGTGTGCCATTGAAAAACGACAATCAACCGCACACTAAAGCTGCTAGTTTGCCTCTTAACGAGACTACAGTTGGATTTGAACATGCGTGTCATATACGTTACAGTAATTTAAATCTAACAATTCTTTTTAATCCAGTTAATTAATTCTTAAATATTGAAATTATACATTTTAATTAATTAAAATTATTTTTTTAATTAAAAATTTAAACCTATTGCGTCATAAATTATTATTTACAGAAACATTCACGCTGCAATATTATAACATATTTGTAAATAGCATTATAAGAAGTAAGTAAAGCTTTATCAAATCAATTTTTCAACTCAAATTTATAAATAAAATAAATAATAAAATTAATTTTAATAAAAAATATTATTGCAACCTGAAATTTGCTTTCAAATTAAAACACCTAAAATTATTCATATTTTAAAATAAAATGAATATTTCAAGGTTAATAAAAGATTTTTTTGTTATTAAGGTAAATAAATTAAATAAAACTTTGAATTTTAAGGCTTCTCAACTTTAAAATTGATAATTTTTGATACTTGATTTTACAAATATAATTGGTCAATTATGTTTCTTATAATCAAACGCACTGCTAGATTAATTACTTTTTTAATATAAGAATTAAAAATATAATTATTATTTTGCTTTAACATTGCGAATAATGTTTTTAATTATTTTTCCCACGAAACTTATCTAACACATAATTAAAATTAATACATTTTAATCAAATTTTGTAGCTTACCATTGTAGAATATAATTTTATTGTTTTCACTGGTTGACTGGCTTTTTCGAAAATTCTTTTTATTGGTAAGAAACTTGAATTGTTTTTAAAAATAATTGATAGAGTAAATTTTTACCAACTTTAAGCGATCATCTAAACTATTCTTGTTATTATTCTCTTTACTGTTTTATTACTTCAAAAGTTCGTTTTGTTGCATGGCGCGAATAGTTCATGTTTGCTTGAGAGTCGAAAAGTGGCGTAATATTTATCATTTTCGTTATAATTTTTGTTTTTATGAATTTACACTAATTGCTTGCAGATTTTAATCTGAAAAAATATTTTGTTTCATAATAAACTTTCATCTGTGTTGACGGTACTTTGTCTGACCATTAAATTTTTCGTTAATGATAATTGGTCACATTAGTATGATTTAAAATTTACTACCACTTTTGTTATTAAGTAGATTTTTAAGTATTTATATAAATAAATTATATAAATTGATGAATGAGAGCTGTCTACGGAAGAAGTTGTTCAGACTCTTCAGTTGAAGCGGATCATGTCCAATGATTAAGGCGCTGCCGCGTTATTTCGTTTTAAATAATGCTGTTCATATTGATCGTCGAGTGTAGAGCTTTTGCAGCAAATTGATTTTAAAACAGATCGATTTGGCTTTTATTTATATTTTTGTGTGAATATTTTGATTGTACAGCTTTTCAAGATTTCTTCATAAACGACATTGTTACTTTATTCACTTGCATTTGAGAATAATTTAAAAATTTTTTTTATTATAAATTCAATACATTTTGCGTGCTGATTTGTTGTCCACACAATTTGCAAGCGTTTTCTTTTTGGTTCGGTATTGATTTTGCAACTACAATTTGAATTGTAACGGAAACGATTTATTCTGTCTGCCGAAAAAAAAAACTTTCTACGCTGATGAGTCATCTCTAAGTGACTGGTACGCATATTTACCGTATTTGATTTTCAAGTTTTTCACCAAATGCTGTTTTGTTGACTCATGCAGATGGTGAACACAAGTTTTTCATGGTCGATGTTCAGCTAAGTGTTCTTTTCTCGAGAAGACGTTTGTTCGAATTCTAATATGCAAACAGCATGAGAATTTTGATTTTTTTTTCTTTTGTTATTTCCTCGAATATCCCGGACGAATGACAGCTGCTCTGATCGTTGAATCGTTGGATATAAAGCAACTGCAGTTTGACGTTTGCATTTTTCAGAAAATTATCTGCATTTCTTTTCTATTTTTTTTGGAGAACTTTTTTTTTCTTGATAAATCAGAATTTATGTGCATTTTGTTGTTGTTTTACGAAAAATGAGTTGTCAATACAAAACGTGTATTATTTTTGTTTCACAGATTTTATTTTGTTAATTTTTCTATGTTGTTTGTTGTAAAATTATGATTATGGTAATTTTGTGTTTTTTTCCGTTCAATTCCTCAATTCATTTGTATGCATGAGAGTCGGAGATGGGTTTGATTTTAGAATGCAGTTTGCGTATTTGTTGCAAAGCAAGCACACAACTGGCTTTCATTCGTCAATTAAAGCGCTTTGGGCCGGACGCGCCGCAATTCTGCGGGCGCCATCACTTCAAATTGGCTTGCTGCTTGTTGCTGCAGTTGCTGTTCAATCCGTTCAGATATTCTGTTTTGCGTGGTAATTCTATGAAGGCTAACTAACCAAGCTAGTAAACTAACTAACCAATTGCTAATTGCGATGCACTGCTGCCGCATATAGGGGCGCTTTTCATTTTTCTTGGCTTAGCTTGGCTTGGAGAAGAATGTTGAAGTTGAAGCTGGAAAACACTGAGCAACTGTTGCTGTGGTAACGGATCTCGTTGATCTCGCTTACCAGGAACTTTCAGTACGTGCTTCAGATGCGGATATATGTGCTCACATCTCTATTTATCATCTAGAATCTGCCGCTGGTGATATTTTTGCTTTTTTGTTCATTGTCTTTGAAATCTGACTCCAATACCAAGCTGTCGTTTGTTTTTCTTAATTCTGATGTTATTGATTTTTTTCCCTTGTCGTCGTCCATCGTCAGATTGAACACACACTATTACTTACTGCTCGCGTTGAACAAGCTTTATCGAACGATGTCGATTTAGCTGTTGTTGCTCAACAAGGATGATTTTAGTTTTTAGCTGCTCAAACTGCTTTGCTTGCTTAACTTTTGTCCAATAGCAAATCTTTACCGCATTTCACAAAATTTGCATGTATTAATTTTTTTTTGTTGTTGTTGATGATCGATTTTATTTTAATTGAATGAAATTTTCAATTTTCCTCACTTACCTTGTGGCAAAGGTAACTAACTAACTAGCTGGCTAGCTAGCCTATTGTTCCTCTTGTTGACACTTGTTCGACAATCCGTGCATTGATCGTCGACAGTTACAAAAGGTCGTGGCCCCGTTTTTGATCAATCTCACCACTGTCAACACGCCTCCCATGCGTGGGCGGCTAGTTTTTGTGATTACTGGTTGTTGGGCACATTTTTTTCATTTTTTCTTTCTACTTCTTTGTTGCTTTATGTTTTTTGTTGTTGTTGTTGACATTTGTTCTGTTGTTTACTTTTTGTACAAACTGAATCAGCTTCATTTTTTTCTACTATTATGCAAATCTTGCACAGTGAAATCACCGTGTTTCGGTGCTAGTTAGTTAGTTAGTTAGTAGTGGTTGAGAAAATTGGTTGATCATTTTCGCATTCTCCTTTTATTGACGTGGAAGAAGGTTTACTTATTTATTATTATTATTATTATTAATGTTGTTGTTTTTTGGAAAAATTTCTTCGTATTTTTTCAATTTTTTTTCCCCTACGTTTCACCATTGATTTAGCATTAATCATCGCGCGATTCTCCTAATCAAACATAGCAAGCCAGCAACGGCTTTTCCATAATTAATCGACCAAATCATTAGCTATTAAGAGTTTGATGCGTTGTGTTGCTATATGCGCTTTGGCGTTCGTCGTTGAAACTCGGTCAATTCAAATGACGAATGAGAATGCAATACAACAAAGCACTGCTTCTCGGCTTATAATAGAATTTTGAGCTTTTTTCTATTTTTGTCTATTTCTTTTTCCGGAATTATGGTTGCATTGAAATGGGAAAAAAAGAAAAGAATAAAGCATGCCAGTTGCACTGTTTTAGTTCGCTTTTGTCGCATGGTTGTTGATTTCAATTAAGAATATAGTTGAATTTTTGTTTTGTTTTTTTTATATTCAAAATATTTATTTAAAAAGTAATCGATTATTTTTTTTAAAAATTCTTTTTCCTCAGCATCAAGGAAACTGAATTCCTTGTTGTTGTGTTACTTTATGTTGTTTTGGATTAGTTTGTTTTTCTTTTTCAAACTTGCGTTTCAATAGTTACTGTAGTGCAGATGGTCATTTTTTTCAACTTTCCACGTTTGATTAGTTGTTTGATTATTCATTGGCAAGCGAATGTCCTTCGCCGTGCTTTTCCAAATGGCTAGCTTGAATTTGCTTGCAGGCGTCGGCGAATCACAATTGCTCGCATATGTAGAGAGAGGGGGGCAATTTTTCAGCGGAATTTTCAGCCGGCCGACAGTTGTGCGTTGTTTGATGCTAGTGAATAATTTTCTTTCTTGCTTTCTGTTTTGCTTTTTTTGACTAGTCTTTGTGTTTGATGCTGCTCTTGCTGCTGCTAACTTGTGGCGCGTTGATGATTTGCCTGCATTATTTTGTGGAACAACAGCAGTCCGGTTGATTGTATTTTGAACCTGCTTTGAATTTTTGTCGCTATGTATAAGTTGCTGTTGTCTGTGTTGTCAACAATAACTGGCCAGTGGCTAGTTGCGCTTGTCAGTTTGTTGTGTTACTGTTCAGCCGGACGCTGTTGTATTGTTTTTAAATGCTGCTTATATCTTTGATGATTCATATTGTTGTTGTTGTTTTTTTCTTGAAAATAATTTCCATTTTTTTGTATTTATCAAATAATTATTATTTGAGTTGTTGTTGTTGTTGTTGTGCAGAATGAAGCACAGTAATGCGATCAAACGATTGTTGTTTTCTCACGGTTAGTAGGCTTCTGGCGAGAGAGCATCGCGGTTGGATCGAAACTAGTTTTAGCCAGACTGAATATAATCAACCAATGATTATAGCTCATCATTGGTTTCTGTTGCAACGGGGGGGGAGGGATTGATTGATTTTACGCGCAGCCAGTGTACTTCGTCTGGCCTGTCGTTTGCGTTTCGCTTTTAGTTCACATTTAATTAATTATATTAGCACCATATAAATATGTCTTTATTGTTTTATTTATTTATTTTGTTTAAATTTTATTTGCATATTAATTTTTTTTTATCTTTTTTGTTTCAGGTGTTGAAGCGGCTTTATTGATTGTTTGCGGTTATTTGTTCACACCCGAAGCGGAGAATAGTTTTTTTATTTTGTCAAAAGAAAATTTGAAATATTACTGAAATCAAATATGACGACTGATATTGCAATTCGACCAGATTACGTCGATGAGCACATATTTGAAGATTATGACGAAAATTCTTCGGCCCGTCTGTTCGAACGTTCCAGAATCAAAGCCCTCGCTGGTGAGCATATTTTATTATTATTATTATTATTATTATTATTATTATTATTTGTTATTCACTTATTTCGAGCTTTCCTTTACTCCGCTTGCTTGTCCTAAGAGAGCAGATTGTAAAATAGATAAACAGCCGAACGGAGGGGCGAGTGTGTGTGTCAGCTCTAGTGCGCGTTATGAAGGATGTGGATGCAAATTTAGCTTCTTATTCTTATTCTTCTTTTTTATTTTGACACTGAAATATATGCAGTCGATTTGATCTTGCAATTTAAAATTTATCTTTCTAGCAAATGCGCTAATTGATTTGAAAATATATAAAAACATCGGCGACACTTTTTCCCAACTAATAATAATAATAATTATTATTCAATTGCAAAATAGTTTTAAAGTTTTTGTACGTTGTTGTTGTTTTTCACGCTGGTAAACAATTAGAAATTTAAATTTAAATTGAACAAACCAATTAATTAAGCAACGCAGTGTCGAACACAACTGGCTGCATGACTTTGCTTGCTTGCTTGTTTACTTTCTAACAGTTTACATTTGAGAACGAATAGTTAGTGAACAATGGCTAATTCATCTCTAGCTTGTTCGACATGCAATTTTCACTTTCGTTGATTTTCTTTTCATTTCCACTGTACAGCTGAACTATTTCTATTATGTCGTGAAGGTCAGATTTTGTGCGTTAGAAAAGTTCAGAAACATATCCACGCATTTGAGATGGCCATTTGGTGTACTGTAGAGAGTAGATTTTCAAGCATAATAAAATCGGTATAGAAAATATTTGCTAATAGTGTAGTAAATGTTTCGAAGAATTTGAGGAATTGAATTGCGATCAATTTACAAATTTATTATCCGTAACACACAGTACAAGAAATAAGCAATTTTACTGTGACAACTGTTGCCATATGTTTGTGCTATTTCAATTAAGAGCTGCTTGACGTTTTATAAAATTCATTTGGCGATCAGTTGTCAGTGTGTTGTTAAATTGCCATTTCTACGTTCCAATAATATGACCATTTCTAGATTTTATAATTTCATTTTTCTAGTTTTGTTTTTCTAGTGCAAATGCTTCTAGTTGACATTCTTTTAGCATGAATAATTTGCATCATCATTTGCGTGCTTCACTTCTGCTTTTTATGTTTACCCAGCAAAGAATTTGCGGTTTTTTATAATTGAAACTTTAATTGATATTGCTTTAATTAAATGAAGAATGATGATGAGCAAGCATTGCTTAGGCGTTGGGCAGCTGTTTGACAACTGCAATAAAAATTAAGCTTTTCTTATTTCGTGGTTGGTTTTTTCTGCAGCTTAACACATTGGTAGCTTCGTTTGCAGTTTTTTCTTTGGAGGAATCTAAGAAAAGAGGGATAAAAATTTCTCTACGCAAAAATGCACTGATGTATTTTGATTGACATGTGCTATTTTTAATTATTTATTAAAATCAAGTAATTTAGTTATTGTATGATTCAATTTAAGCCAGTAATTCAGTTATCAACAATTTAATTTAAACATGATAATATGAATTTAGAAAGTTTTTAGTTGTCTTTTTTTTTTAATAGAACTTTTTTTCCCAATTTATTTTTACATCACAATATATGTTGGTTCCTGTGAATATATATCGCAGTGCAGTGTTGTTACTGCTGCTTTCGTATTATCCTGATTTGATGTCATCAGACACATTTTTGTTTGCTTGCGCCTGTCACTTACTATATAATACCTGCGTGCGTGAAGAAGTAGCATGGATAAGGTTACGATTGTTTGCATACGTGAGACAGTTTTTTCAGATTTAAATTTCATCAGAAGTTTGTTTTTCTCCCAACAGCAGGGGTATTTTGATACAGTGAAATTTATTTGCAGTTTTTCATTTCTCTGTGCATTATTTTCGTCGTATTTATTATTATTATTATTGAACGAAAAGGTTAGTATTACTTACGCTTATTGCGTTACTACTTTTTTTTCATTTTACGTTATAACTTTGTTCTATAAATGCGTTAACAATAATTTATAAATTTTCAAAACGCGCACACCTCTTAGCAATAGTTATTCATTCAAAAGAGCATTTTATTGCAATCATTATCATGTTTGTTGTTTACTTTTTCTTCTTCTTCTTTTTACTTACTCTGTATCGTTTTGCTTGCTTACACTGATAGTGGTGATAGTTTGTCACGTTATCTGGAAAATTGTTGCGCCGTTGCTATCTTTACTATCTTCTGCTAGAAAGCAGTCAATCAGTGAGAGAACTGTGTGGTTTTGTAAAGAGAGAGAGCAAAAGAATTCTTTTTGGTTGATTCGATTATTGAAAGCAATTATGAACAAATCTTGTGAATATTTGCATGTTAATAATGCTCATGACAGTCGGGCTACGACTGACAGTAGAGACAATGATTCTTCTTTGCTGTTGTTGTCTGAAGAGGACTTGGATTTGTATACAATGGACAAGATTGTCAAAATGTTGAAGGGTAGATTGAAAGTGTTGTTTCTATCTTATTTTTCTCAAACTTTTTATTATTTATATGGTTTTGTTTATGTATGTTCTAGGGTTTTACTGTTGTTTTGTATGCTTTTTGATGAGATTATCTTTTATATAGACGAACGTGAAAATGTTCAAAAGAAGACTTTCACCAAGTGGGTCAACTCCCACTTGGAACGTGCCCAGTGTCGCATACAGGATCTCTATACTGATTTGCGTGACGGCAAGATGCTCATTAAACTACTCGAAATTCTCAGCGGGGAACGACTGGTAATTAGCATTGTTCATTTAAATTATTAATTTGTGGTTTTTTTTACCTTTGCTTAATTTATCGGTTTTTCTTTTTTTGTACAGCCCAAGCCGACCAAAGGCAAAATGCGCATTCACTGTTTGGAGAACGTCGACAAAGCACTGCAATTTTTGCGATTACAACATGTGCACTTAGAAA
The DNA here is from genome assembly GCA_001447755.1 of Trichinella papuae. Classification (NCBI taxonomy): domain Eukaryota; kingdom Metazoa; phylum Nematoda; class Enoplea; order Trichinellida; family Trichinellidae; genus Trichinella; species Trichinella papuae. Next base: position 105,221 of record JYDO01000070.1, read on the forward strand.
ACATGGGCTCTCATGATATTGTTGACGGAAATCCAAGACTTTCTCTCGGTCTCATCTGGACTATTATTCTTCGATTTCAGGTAAACTTTATTTCTTTATTGCTTTTCATGGTTTTATTAGTGAGTGAGGTTGGGTGGCTGGGGGGCGGGGGGGCGGGGTTGTTTTTATAATATTTTCCTTAGAGGATTAAGTTTGCTATTTCTAGTTGTTGTCGAACAGTATATTTAACAGTCTAAACAAATTTCTGCTGCTTCTTTTTTTCACATTTTGTATATGTATATTGATTTGATTTAGAATTTTCTGTTCAAATTGCTTACAAATTAAACATCCAAACTCGGTTATTTTGATAAATAACATTTACTTTATAAAACTTTCTACACCAAATGCTTTTTTGCATTCTGAGCATTATTTAAATAATTATCGTTATTCAAATGGCGGAAGTGATAGTAAGCTTTGTTTAACTTCAGTTCGATTGAAATGCTTTTCCTGTAATAGTCATCACGATGATGCATCACTGTTAGCCAGAATTGGGCCCTCTGGCTTGGCTTTTTTTTTTAATTTTTACTGAACACATCATCATTCTCAGTAACTTTGTGATGCTAAATCCGGAAATGTGTCTACTTTTGTTTACATGAAAATGATTCAGCTTTGCTTTGTCATCGGTTAGTGATAATTAGTCATTGTGTGTTAGTCATACTGTCAGTTCATCTGTGCTGGTCCGTATTAGTTTATCAGTAGTAGTTTTGCTTAATCTCGACGCATCGGTCGTTTTTGGTGTGATATTGTATTCATTTCATGGCTTGTATTCAGATTCAAGGAATCGAATTATTTGATACGGAAAGTCAAGAAACGCGATCTGCTCGCGAAGCTTTGCTTCTTTGGTGCCAGATGAAGACCGCCGGTTATCCGAACGTCAATGTGCGAAATTTCACCACCAGCTGGCGTGATGGACTTGCATTTAATGCTCTGATCCACAAGCATCGTCCGGATTTGATCTCGTTCGAGAAGTTGCAGAGATCGAATGCGTTGCACAATTTGAAAAATGCATTTGAAGTGGCTGAAAATCAACTCGGCATTACGTCGCTTTTGGATGCCGAAGGTTTGTAGGATAAATTGTGAATTGTTGGTCAATTAATGTGTTTATTACTGTTGTTTTTGCTTTATTCTAGATGTGAACGTTGAAATGCCTGACGAAAAATCAATCATTACCTACTTAGTCAGTTATTATCATTATTTCAACAAGCTGCGACAAGAAACAATACAAGGCAGACGAATTGGAAAAGTTGTTTCTGAATTGATGGAGAATGATGTGATGATTGAAGAATATGAACGCTTATCGTCAGATTTGCTTCAGTGGATCAAGAAGACGATTGAAAAATTGAACGATCGTGTATTTGTGAACAGCTTGGTCGGGGTACAGAAGCAGCTGACCACATTCAACAATTACCGAACTGAAGAGAAACCCCCAAAGTTTGTTTCGAAAGGCAATTTGGAAGTTTTGCTGTTCACTTTGCAATCACGGATGCGTGCCAACAATCAGAAACCGTATCTGCCTCGCGAAGGACGTATGATCAGTGACATCAACAAAGCGTGGGAAAATTTGGAAAAAGCTGAACACGAGCGTGAGTTGGCTTTGAAAGAAGAGCTGATTCGTCAAGAGAAGCTGGAACAATTGGCCGCGCGTTTCGACCGCAAAGCCGGCATGCGCGAGACTTGGCTAGCCGAAAATCAGCGGCTTGTATCGCAGGACAATTTTGGTGCAGATCTGCCTTCGGTTGAGGCGGCCACCAAAAAGCACGAAGCCATTGAAACCGACATCTACGCTTACGAGGAACGCGTGCAAGCGGTCATTGCGGTCGCTCAAGATTTGGAAGCGGAAAATTACAACGACATTGCTCGCATCAACGCACGCAAGGACAACGTTCTCCAGTTGTGGAACTTTTTGTTGGAGCTGCTGATGGCCCGCCGAGTGCGGCTTGAACTCAGCATGGTTATACAAAAAATATTCCAAGATATGATTCACGTGCTTGGCTGGATGGAAGAGCTGAAAGCTCGCATGCTCAGCGACGACTACGGCAAGCATTTGATGGGCGTTGAGGATTTGATACAGAAACACCAGCTCGTCGAAGCCGACGTGAACATTGTCGGCGATCGGCTGAAGCTCGTCTGCCAGCAGGCGGAAAAGTTCACCCATCCCGACGGACCTGACGGATCCGGCTACCAGCCTGTGGAGCCGGCTCTGGTTCAGGAGAGGATTCAGATGCTGGAGACGGCTTACAAAGAGCTGCTGGCGATGGTTGAACAACGACGTCGACGTTTGGAGGACAGCAAGCGTTTGTGTCAATTTTTCCTCGATGCCGAAGAGCTCGAACAAGGATTCAAAGAATTGGAGCAGGTGCTCAGCTCGCCGGACGTTGGTCACGACGTCGTCTCGGTCAACTTGCTTTTGGCCAAGCACAAGAGCGTTGAGGATCAAATTGCTTCTCTGGAGCGGAACAAAAATGTCGTCATTGACACCGGCCGAGGATTGATTGGGGAAAATTTGCCCGGCTCGTCGGACATTCAAGCTCAAATTGACCACATTGAAGAGATGTGGCAGGCGTTGCAGACGTTGGCCAACTTGCGCAAGCAACGTCTGGTTGGAGCTGTGGACTATTATCAGCTATTTTCCGACATTGACGACAACGAAGCTTGGCTGTTGGATTCGTTGCGCATTTTGAGCAGCGAGGATGTGGGCAAAGACGAACCGTCGGTGCAGCATTTGATAAAACAGCACGACGGTGTGACCGAGGAACTTCAGAATGGTCGTAATTTGTTGGATCAGTTGTACACACAGGCTGACCAACTTCCGGAAGCGGCTCGAGCTGGTCCGGACGTGGTGGATCGTTTGAAGCAGATCGAAACACGCTACGCTGAGGTGATCGAATTGGGAACCATGCGCAAGCAGCGCCTGCTCGACGCGCTCACTTTGTACAAGCTGTTCAACGATACTGACAATTTGGAAGCTTGGATCGACGAAAAAGCCAAACTGCTCGAATCGTTGAAACCAGCCGACGATCTCGAAGAGGTCGAGATCATGAGACATCGGTTCGAAACTTTGGAACAAGATTTGAACAATCAATCGGCCAAAGTGTTGACCGTGAACAAATTGTCCAGACAATTGTTGCACGTCGAGCATCCAAATTCGGATGCGATCTTGCAACGTCAGAATCGTCTCAACGCGCGCTGGGCTCAACTGCAGGACATGGTCCGCCGCAAGAAACTGGAGCTGGACCAGGCGCATCGTTTGCAGACGTTCCGCATCGATTGCCAAGAAACTGTCACTTGGATTCAAGACAAAACTCGAGTGCTCGAAGATACCGAAGAGTTGAAAGACGACCTGAGCGGCATTATGAAATTGCAACGCCGTTTGTCGATGATGGAACGTGACTTGGGCGCCATTCAGGCGAAGTTGGACAATTTGGAACAGCAGGCGGTGCGCTTGCAACAAGAACGCCCGGAAGAGGTCGAAGCGATTCGCGACAACATTGCTCGCATACAATACGTCTGGGATAGATTGACCGGCAAGGTTCGCGAGTACGAGGCGAAGTTGGACGAAGCTGGCGATTTGCAGCGCTTCTTGCGCGACTTGGATCACTTCCAAGGTTGGCTGAGCAGCGTGATGAGGCAAGTGGCTAGTGAAGACGAGCCGCAGAGTTTGGCTGAAGCCGAGCAATTGCTCAGTCAGCATTCGGTGATTCGTGAAGAGATCGACGGCTACGCGGAAGATTACGCCAAAATGCGCATGATGGGCGATCGCGTTACCCAAGATCAGACCGACCCGCAGTACTTGTTGCTCAGACAGCGTTTGGACGGTCTCCAAGAAGGCTGGCAAGAGTTGCACCGCATGTGGGACAACAGGCAGGCGATGCTGTCTCAAGCGTTGAACTTGCAGATGTTCTTGCGCGACGCCAAGCAAGCGGAGTTGCTTTTGAATCAACAGGAGAACTATTTGGCCAAAGACGAGGCGCCCACATCTTTGGAACAAGCCGAGACGATGCTGAAACGTCACGGCGACTTTTTGACCACAATGGAAGCCGGCGACGAGAAGATCCGGGCGGTGGTCGTGTTCGGCAATCAGCTCTGCGAAGATGGCCACTTCGCCGCCGATCGCATTCACAAGAAGGTGTCGAACGTGCACGAACGCCGGGAGTTGAACCGCGAAAAAGCGAACAGCATGACCGAGCGTTTGCGCGAGCACGTCGCTTTGCAGCAGTTCTTGAGCGACTGCGAAGAATTGCGCCGGTGGATTGAAGAGAAGATGATCCGCGCCCAGGACGAGACCTACCGCGACGCCAAGACCGTGCACAGCAAGTTCATGCGTCACCAGGCGTTCGAAGCCGAAATCCAGTCGAACAAGGAACGCTTGCAACGTTTGCAAGAAGCTTGCGTGCGTTTGATAGCCGAAAAGCCACAGTTGGACTCGTTTGTCGACCCGCACGTTGCCGAGCTCACTGCCCAATTCGACGAGCTCGAGAGCAAGACCAAGGAGAAAGGCCAGCGTTTGTTCGACGCCAATCGCGAAGCAATCTACGTCCAAGCGTGCGAAGACATGACCGAATGGGTGGAGGCGATGGAAAAGCAGATGGGCACCGAAGACGTTGCCCAGGACTTGGCTACGGTCAACGTCGAGATACAGAAGCAACAGTTGATCGAAAGCGAAATGCTGAAACGCGTGCAGCAAGTCTGCCAGCTGCAAGCAATGGAACCGCAATTGGAAGAGCTGAGACCGGAAGAGTTCGACGCGATCAAAACTCATCGACTGACTGTGCAAGAGAAATTTTCCAAACTCCAAGCACCGTTGGAACAGCGTCGCCAATTGCTCGAACGCAAAAAGGAAGCTTTTCAATTTTTGCGCGACGTCGAAGACGAAAAACTCTGGATAGCCGACCGTCGACCGATGGCTCGTTCGCCCATGCTTGGCGACACGTTGTTCGACTGTCACCGGCTGCAGAAGCAGAATCAGAGTTTGAAGAATGAAATTGAAAATCACCAACCTTGGATTCAGCGAATCTGCGACAACGGTCGCAAGTTGATCGCTTCCGGCCACGAGAATGCGCCAGAATTCGAAGTCAAAATCAAAGAACTGTTGGAAGCTTTGGAAGAGTTGAAGAAGGATGTCGAGAAGCGTCGACAACGATTGGCCGAATCTGAAAAAGCTCACCGGTACATATACGATGCCAACGAAGCCGAAGTTTGGATGTCCGAACAAGAGTTGTACATGATGACCGACGATCGTGGTCGGGATGAATTTACGACGGAAAATTTGATCAAAAAGCACGAACGTCAAAGGCAAGATGTGGAACAATTTGCCGACACTATACGAGATCTCGCCGAACGTGCGCAGAAATTGATCGCCGAACACGCCCCCATGAGTGACACGATTGCCATACGTCAAGCTCAGATTGACAAATCCTACGCCGGCTTGCAGGATTTGAGCCGCGAAAGGCGTCACCGTTTGGGCGAGACGTTGCAATTGTTCAACTTGCATCGCCAAATTGAAGACATACTGCAGTGGATTGCCGAACGTGAAGTGGTCGCCGGCTCGCAGGATGCGGGCCAAGATTACGAGCACGTTCAAATGTTGCAAGAACGATTCAGACAATTTGCCAAAGATACAGAAACGATCGGAACTGAACGCGTCTCCAACGCCAACGAAGAATGCGACCAATTGATGGCTGTGCACCATCCTGACGCGCCGACTGTTGCCTTGTGGAAAGACAATTTGAACGAAGCTTGGGAAAATTTGCTCGAACTCATGCAAACTCGTGCTCAAATGCTCGATGCCAGTTGTCAGTTGCACAAATTTTTCCACGACTGTCGTGACACTTTGTCGAGAATATTGGAAAAATCGCACAGCATGCCGGAAGATTTGGGCCGTGATGCCAGCAGTGTGTCGGCATTGCAACGCAAGCATCAAAATTTCTTGACCGACTTGTTGTCGTTGGAATCGCAAGTGAAACAAGTGCAAGCCGATGCCAGATCTTTGCAAGCATCCTATGCCGGCGATCGAGCTTTGGAAATCCAAGCTCGCGAAGGTGAAGTGTTGAACGCATGGCGCATGTTGCAGGCGAATTGCGAAGGACGTCGAACCAAATTGCTCGACACTAGCGACTTGTTCCGCTTCATGCAGATGGTGCGTGACTTGTTGCTTTGGATGGAAGAGGTGAAACGTGAAATGAATACCCAAGAGCGACCCAAGTAAATTTTTGAATTCATTCATTTATACGTATTTTAAAAAAAAAGATAATACTACTACTACTACTTCTTATAGAGATGTTAGCGGGGTCGAATTGTTGATGAATAATCATCAATCATTGAAAGCTGAAATTGATGCTCGGGAAGAGAATTTCAGCAGTTGTATTGCATTGGGTCGAGATTTGTTGTCTCGCAAGCATTACGCTTCTTCTGAAATTGAAAAGAAATTGATCAAGCTGACAACTGAACGTGCAGAAATGATGCGTCGATGGGAAGATCGTTGGGAATATCTGCAGCTGAGTAAGAAGATTTTTTTTTCTTTGATGAATATATTTATATTATTTTCTCTTCTCACACAGTTTTGGAAGTGTATCAGTTTGCCAGAGATGCGGCCGTTGCCGACGCCTGGTTGCTAGCACAAGAACCGTATCTACTATCCAAAGAATATGGGGTATTATATGCATTGTTTTGTGTTGTACTATGTGTATCTATATCATTGTCATGTCATGATTTTATTATTTATTATCTTTAACTTTTATTATTAATCTCTTATTATTTAACTTTTGTTATTAGCGTACACTTGAAGAAGTTGTGAAATTGATAAAAAAACACGAAGCTTTCGAAAAATCCACCATAGCACAAGAAGAACGCTTCCAAGCATTGGAAAAGCTCACTACGGTATTTTATTTTTTATTCATTTTCTAGTCGTAGTTTTTTTTTCTTTAGTTCGGTGTATAGAGTTTTATTTTTTCTTTATAATTTTTTTTGTCAATCCGCTGCTGCTTTTTATTTTATTATCATTTATGTTTATTGCTGCTTTTGCTGCTGCTATTGTTGTTGTTGTTATCTTTGCTTATGAAAATCCCAAAACATAAAAAAAACAAATACAAACAAACAAGATGGAATGATGTGCTGCTGCTGTATTATTATGTACTACTGCTGTGTTTTGCTTGTATTTTTGAAGCTCGAATTACGCGCTCAAGAATATCTCATGTGGCTTCGTATGGGCAATCGACTGGCTCTGGCTGACATGGCTCAGTGTGGTTTACGCTTCATGGAAGCTATGGAATCGGAAATGGTATTGTTATTTAAAAAAAAAAAAATAAAAACTGCTCCTCCACTTCTTCCTTCTTTACAATAGAGGGAGGAGCGGCGGATGTGTTGTGATTGATGCACACAACGTTGCCTCAACGTTTTTGAATTGATTTTGAACCGGGACGCAGCTAGACAAACATGCGTTGTGGTACACAACAGATTAACCGTTTGTGTGGTGCAAATAGTGTGAAAAAAAATAATAATAACATCAACGAGAACTTAAATTAACATATCAAAAAAAAATCAACAGATAATACTTGTGCAATCGCAGTTGTGAAAATGAAAATCTTCTCTACTTGCTTTGCTCAGAGCTTGGTTTTCGTTTGGTTTGCTTATAGTTTGCGATTTTGTCCAACTAACTATGTGTGTATGTGTGGGTGTGGCTTGACTAACTGACTGACTGACTTACATACTGACTATTTTATTCTTTTGCTTTTGCAAGTTTTGTGCTGCTGTTGTTAATCTGATTTACACATAAATTATTAACATATGCTATTGTAAATTATGCAATTTTAAAATGATGTTTGTTTCAATTTTTTTTTATAGTTTGAGCTTAAAGAATTACAACGACGACAAGATGAGCAGGAAAGACTGCGACGAACCGGTTCACCGCGCACCTCAACTCCAACTCGATCACCGGAAAAGTGATGGAAATTTTATTTTAAATAATATTAATTTTTGAAATATGTATTTATTTCAGGTTGGAAACTACTTTTCCGGCCGAAAGTGGTGCTCGAACTGAAACCACTTTGGGCGTGGACGAAGGTAAGCTTTTTTTAGCCGAATTTTCTTTTCTATTTTTTCACTGGTTCAAGATATTTTTTTACGAGGTGTCATGAACAACGACGAGGAGGAGGTGCACATTTTCATCTATATACATATTTATTTGCTCGAATAATTCACATTTTTTTTCTTTTATTCTTCTATTTATGCCTGCATACACTATTGAATGACTGGGACAATGAGAGGCAATGTATTTATTTGGCATATTTATTATATGCATTTTTCTATATTTGTTTTGAGATGCGCAGATCGAATTTAAGGGCTTTTTTTCTATTGCACCGTATATGCATTTTGCATTTTCTTTATTTTTATTAATTTTTTATGGTAAGATGAATTTTGTCATTTCTTTGGAAGTGCTTGTATTTGGAGGGATAATTTGTTTTTGTTTTTTATTGATGGGTATACTTTTTTTTATTTTCATAAAAAATTGCGTGAAATCACTTGAGCAAAGTTATGAAATGAATAAAGCGAACAATCATCAGAATGCACGACTTTCACTACTACTGCATTTGATATACATATATATATATATTCTTCATTATCTGACAAAACACTACTGACTGATGGATGCTGTAGTTATTGTTGGATTGGATGTTATTATTATTATTTCATTTTTTGCACATTAACTAGCATAGCACAACGGTGCGGGCAACGAAGAACCAGAGATTCTTCGCTTTTATTATTTTTGCCTTTTTCTTTGTTTTCATCGATCCTTGTTTTTTTCTTCTTGTTAGAAAGGCGCAGGCAATTGCATTCTTCAGAAAGTCCCGGTTGGCGTATAAGTTTGTCTCGAAGCAAATATTTTGATGCAAATGATTCCGTCGGTAAGATTATAGCGCGTCTGTTTGTCGAAACAACAATTTTTGAATTCTTCAATTTATGCAAATTTTGGGAGTTGTGTTGTTGTTCTACTCTTTTTTGTTTGTTCACCTCTGTAGTGATTAAATTTATTTAAATTTTTAATTCTGCTCTTCTTTTCACGTGTAGGAACGGAAAGCGCCGAAGGTTTTGAAGGTCATTTGATCCGCAAGCATACATGGGAAACGTTGGATAGAAAAGCGTCCATTCGCTCTTGGGACAAATTGTATTGTGTAATTCGTGGTAATCAGCTTGAATTCTACAAAGACCACAAGCACCGAGTAATTTTAATTTCTTCCCTGTAGACAATTCTTGTTTCACTTTGTATGTGATAATTTCAGGAGGATGGGGAGCTTTATCGTGGTGAAACGCCTATTAATTTGATCGGTTGGAACGTGGAAATTGCTTCATCCTACACCAAGCGTCGCAACGTGCTTTCTTTGAGATCCCCGACCGGTTTTGAATATCTGCTGCAAGCTAGGGATGAGGTTTGTTAAAGAAACTATTTTTTATTTGTTCTCTCTCTCTCTGTCTCTATTAACTTAATCTTTATATATTATTATAATTGTTGTTTCAGGACGATATGCTGCGATGGTTGCATCAACTGAGAACTGCAATTGGCATTTTGGAAACGTCGACGAGTAGCAGTGGCAAAGCATCTACACTGCCGGCAGCGCAGCAACCGTCTGCGAAAAAGCGTTTCTTCGGAACATTGAAGAAGAAACAAGCTTTATAATAACTGCAAATTATTGTTCACCTAGTCGAATAACAACAATTCTGATTTACATTTGATCATATCCTTTCTAAAAAAAGAAGTATACATCTATTATTATATACTACATATACGCATCATTTATGCATTCATTCATTTGAATCAAAAGTTTTCAAACATCAGCAAAATATTCTTCCTTTCTTTTATTATTATTTGTATTTCACTATTCATTATTCCTGTCTATCGTTTTCTTGCTAATTATTATTATTATTCTTATTACTATTATTACACTATTATTCGTTATCATTGATGTCTCACTACAGTTTTGTCGTTGCACAGCGCGTTCGCTTTGATCAGCCCCCCTACCCCTCGTATTGCTTCTTTTTAATTAGTTATCATTCATATTTTTTAGATGGCTTCATCTTTTTAACCATTACACTACCATACCACTGGGTCGGTTGAAAGAATTTTTTTTTTAAATTTCACGTATCATTCATTCACTCATTCCTATGCTGCATTATCTATTTATCTGTAAACGTTGCATTCATTGTGTTGTATTTTGCAATGTAGATTGGTTTTTTTTTTTGATTTTATAACAATTTCCAATTTTTGTGAATCAAATCAGCTTTCTTTTTGAATCCAAAGCAAAAAAAAACATCGAAACATTCTGTGTACTGTGGTTGGTGCTGCTTGCTTGATGATTCGGTTTTCTAATTTTGATTTTTTGTCACTTCTTTTTACCAATTATATGTATTTCATTTTTTTTAATTTTACTCTTCAGTGTGCGGTTTTGGGTTTAGTTCCAAGTTTTGCAAAATGTTCTGCAGCATAATGTGTAATGTAGTGTAGTGTTTTTTGTTATTCCACTGTTGCTTTGCGCTTTTTTTTTCTTTTGATATGCTATCCTTCGACGACTCCAGTGGTCTGAAAAACTGTTCTCAACGGTTTTATGGATGAAAATTATTCAATTTAAACAATTTTAGTAATATACTTCCGCGAACGCAAAGCTGAGCTCGGCAAGCTGATTGATTGATAGTGCAATTGTCGTTACTGCCTTCTGTCCCACTGCTTGTTGAAAGAAAGGAGAATTATCTTTTGCTGTATTATGACAATATTTTATTTTATTTTATTTTATTGAAATCAATCATAATTTGATCATAAATCTGCTTCTTGCTTTAATTTTTTATACTTTGCCATTGTTGTTGCGTCCGCTAACTAGCTAGCTAGCTAGCTAGCTGAACAATGGCCGTCACAACAAGCCTAACCAGCAGTTTGTTAAAGGCTCTTTCTTATTCTTCTTCCTCTTGCTTTTGTGAAACCTTTTCATTCGCATATTTCGCTTCGGAAACAAGGTGGTAATGGATGGAGATATGTTGTTGGCAATGTTGCCATGTTGACGCTGAAGAATGAATGAAAAGCCTGAGATTTTGTTTTATTCAGTTATTTCTGGTGTTTGCTATACTGGTGGGATTTGTTCGAATCGAACTGTCGGATGTGCATTTTCTCTGCACATGCACTTAGAAATTTTTTTTTTGTTTTGAACGTAAACAGCACAAATTTCGAAATATGAATAAATATGTCGTTTTTTTTATTCGTATATTTCTCTTTTTTTTTTGTAGATTATTCATTCGAATCAACTGTGCTTTGTGTTGTATATAGTTCAGCGGAGAAGATTTACACAGATGCAATGTTATTGTTGTAATTATTGATTTGCAATTACATTTAACTCGAAATGTGAAGTAAGTAATTAAATTCACGTTCATCATCAATTGCAAATTCTCATGTGTTTTGTAACAATGAGCTGATTGGTTGAATATTAAATCAAAAATAATACCAATTTCAGGTGAACAGCATCCACTACTCTTTCATGCGCAACTAATTGCGAATTTTGATTTTTTTTACTGCTATCTAAAACATGCATAATTGCAGAACTTTTCAGTGTTTTTTTTATATTCCAGCCATTTTGATTTGCTAAAAGTGAATGAATGAATGAATGATCAATAAGAAGGTTGTGGCGTTTTTTCTTGGCATATTTACTGTTAGCTTATGATTAGGAGTTTTCATTTATTCATTTCATTTTATTCATTCAACCATAGATCTACAGTCGCAACGTGTATTCTGTCGATATCACTTACTGGTGGAGTAGTATGTTGTAAAATTACATCGAATTACTTGTTGAACGCTGAGTTATCAGAAATCAGTATCAGAGGTTGGAGGCACTGCATTCTTCACTTCACCTCTGATTGAAAGGAAGTGGAAATTGAAAATTGGTCACTCTGATCTCCCTCCTTCTCTGCTCCACACATTGTTTCGAAAGTATATCTTTTTTTGAATCGTTTTATTTTTTTTGTCTGTCCGAAATGGATTTTCAGATTTGAAAAAGTTTCACAAAACTTGCATAGCGCATAACGAATGTTTTCCTGCTGGAGGAAGAAGCAAAATCTTTTGCACAGCGAAAGTCCAATCACCGGACGTTTGTTGGTCATGACTGACAAACAATACAAGTTGTTGAAAAAATCTTGGCTAGCGTTGTCCAGTCGTCACGAAGCAATGGCGGCGGTCATTTCCAACGTCGAGGACAGTGAAGGCGAATGGTTCCGCTCCCTCGGCTTGACAAGTCCGCAAGGAAGTGACCACTTCCAGCGGACGTTGACCACTCTAGGTCGAATGTACGCGTTCTTTTTGGACTATTGCATAATGCTAATTTTCAAAAAGCCCCAAAAAGTGGCCGACGTGTGCGAGTACGTAGGCGCGTTGCATGCTTGGAAGAAGAACATCCTGTTCGACGCAAGGCTGTTGTTGTTGCTCAAAAATGCAACCGTCCGTTATTTTGTGCATCTTGCGTCGAATAAGCAGAAAGAGTCCAACTTTTATGTTTGGAATGTTTTTCTCAATTTCATTTTTTTTGAGGTGAGATTTCTTTTTTTTTTTAATTATTCACCAGCACAACACGATCATTTTCTCAATTTCTGACTGTTGTCCAATTTTCATCCTCATCATCAAACAATGCAATACAGTTATGCAAAAAAGTTACAAGCATGCAGAGCCAGTGGATTTTGTAATTTCACTTATTTCACCAATTTTCGCTATGTGCATGTTTGTGAAATATTCAAGAATCGTTACTGTCTAAAAAAAGAGAAGCATTTTATGCTGCTTGTGAGAAAACAAAAAAAAAGCTGAAAAAGCTAAATAAAAAAAAATGGGCTCTTCATCATCTGTTGTCAAAAAGAGAACAAGCTTCATGGTTTATTAGCTTGGAGTGGAACGAATCATTTATTTCACATTTAAAAGCTCTTTGTGAAAGAAGAGTTTAATAATAATTCTATTTACAAATGAGAAATAACGTGCGCGTTAGCTGATAAAGCAAACAAACAGACCTCTTATCTTTTCCTCTCTTCAGTTTGTTCTTTGCACAAGTCAAATTATACACAAGTACAAATGCTATGAATATGGTAATTTATGCAAATTTACAATCTAATAATAGGCACACACACACGCACACACACACACGAATAGTACACCTCGCTTGAACATTACAAGTACCACATTAATTATTTGCTACGGATTTGAAGTGATGTTTGTTATTTATTCTGTGCTGCTTAAATCTCTTAGAATGAAAAGTTGCTTGTAAAAAAATTATGCTGATTTTCAAATAGTTTAATGTGAAAAGAAAATATTAGCAACTATTCATTTCAGGTTAGAGACGGGTTCAACACTGCTTGCCGTGATAATTTGAAACCCACGGCAAAGCTTCTCGCTTTGCAACAGTGGTTTAAACAATCGATGGTGAACTTTGAAGCTTGAAATGAGCAGTTAGTTGAATGTAGCAAAGAAAAAAGAGAAAAACTGAAAATTCATTCAACAATTGTAACTTCTAAAGGTAATTAATTATAAATAAATTAGATGTTTGTGAATGATAAATGCACGTTTGTGGCAGTTATTTCAGTTGTAAAATATTAATTGTATAAATGTTTTCTTTGAATGAACTTCTTGTGAACAGTTCGATAAAGAAAATAATTTTCCGCGTTGTAAATAATCATACAGCATGTCATGGCATAATGATTGGCATTATTTGAGAATGCAACTAATTAGCATATTATCAGAGTATTTATCTAAAATTATTGTAATAATATACGTATACAATGACAAAGATACAGACTTGGCATCATCACTTTGTTATCGCAAATGATGATTTGTGTTTGAAAGAAAAATATCAAAGTTCAATGTTTATTTGAAAGATTTACAACATTTCAAACATCAAATTTTTATCAACAACAAACAGTTTGTGTTATTGATTATTGGAAAAAATTATCACTTTATTAAATTTATTTTATTCATTTATTCAATTATTCTTTTGTTATATTGAAGAATTATGTGCAGATAAAACTCATTTTCAGCATTTTATTATTGCATTGCTGTGTTTGATATTATGATTTATGTTCACCAATATTAAGTTTGTGCGCAAACATTTTTATCAGACCCATGTTTTTGATCAACAAAATGCTACTAAGCTTCTTGAAAACTGCACTCATTTGCTTGTCTGCATTATTGATGTGTCAGTGGTGTGAATTTTTAATTTCCTTATATTGCTTATTATTAATTATAGAAGAAATATAATTTCATTTCACGCCGCTTAGTATAAACAGAAATGTATGCTTCACCTGTTTAATAAACTATTTATAATTAATAAATTATTTGTATTTTTCTTTTTTGTTTTGTAGATCTCGTTTTGAAAATTCGTTATTATCGTTATTATTTCGTTATCCACTTTTAATCAGGTAAGTAGCTTTCAAGTGCTCTTTTCTTTTCAATTTGCATTAAAAGTCAAATACGTCGACTTATTTTGATAAATGATTTTGCTTGACGTTTTCGAAGCATACTTTTGTAAAAAGATTTTTTTTACAATTAGAAATATGAAAACCATAAAAAAATTATTTTAAACTTGCTAAGATAAATATGCTAAACTTGCTTTTAAATAAGACTTTAAAGTGAGAATTGTTTAAAGTTTAAACTGAAACGTTTGCTTAAATGTTTTATTGTTTTCCACAGTAACAGAGCTGAAAGAGCTTTCCTTCGTATGGTGGATGCATGCTGCTACAGTTGGTAAATCTACTCGCGTAGGCCGCAGTTGTAGTTATTAACAATTGGACCAAAACTATCATAATCAAATTTACACTTATTATTGATGATAGTAAGCAACTTTTATTTATTTATTTATTTATTCATTTATTTGTTTATTGTATATTTTTAACTATTTAATTTAATTTAATTTCATGATTTCATATTTCATTCATGCAAAACTCTTTGGTATTTATTTATTATAAATCTGGATAATCTTAATATGAAATCTTAGAAATTTTATTTTATATTCTATTAATAAATTGTGCTGTGATTCATAAAATTAGGTTTCTGTGAAGGATATTTTTGAATATTATCCACTGCCAGTAGTTAATTTAAATTAAAATTTTACATTCTGTTTAAATAATTAAATTGAAGCGCCCAAGCATGCATTGATAAATTTAGAAGGCGAAAGTGAGTTTTTAAATCAAATTTAAAAATTATCTTTGATATGGAATAAACTTAATTAATAAATGGAATTCCTATTCTAGCAAGTTCATCCAATAAATCTAAGCATTCTTCAGTAATGTCATCTGTATGGTTTGACTTGATTGATTTTTACATCGCACTCATGTTTATGACTTTGTAAACAGAAGTAGTTGATGCAAATTAATTTTACAATTTAAGATTACAATACTTGACTGGAAAATATCCAAATTAACAAGCTTTACTAAACAGATTTCCTTTATACAATTATAAACTGTAAATCTATTAATTAATTTGAAAAGAATATAAATTTAGCCAGTTCTCATATTTATATATTCATGTAATTATTTACAACCAGTTTAGCAGAACTGTTTAATCGCACATCTAGTATGCAGATGCATTATGTATATCAGTGTATACATGCAGATCGACTTCTTTTTGTTTTTCAAAAGTAATAATTTTATTCACTTTTACACTTTACTATTGCACGAAACAAAGTTGCACTTGTATGAATTATGATTACAGTTTTTAAAAATTACAATAAAATTGGATTGTATGAAATATTTTTCCTTAAAATTTTGAATGTCAAAAAAATAAAAGTTGACTTCCTGATTTGATCAACTGTTCCTTCATCCACCATTTCAGCATCAGTTTCATCAACTTCATTATCACTGAACTTGTTTCAATTTAGCTCAGCATAATTCTTGAAGTATTGAATTCAATTTTGTTTTTCAAGTAGGAAATGCAATACAATTTAACTGTACACAAAATCAGTGTAGAAAAAAATTTTTCTCTTCATCTTTATTGTCAAATTGGTATTATTGACAATGTATCAGTGAAATATTTTTATTTGTATTAATATTTTTATAATTTCAAATTTGAAAATTGTGATCAACTAGTTTTTATTCATTGTTGATTGCCAACTTGTTTGGGGATTGTTTGATAAGTATAATTGATAAAGTTATGCAAAATTGAAAATGGAATTTCAAATTTTTAAAAGCATTCAGATGGCAAAAAAAGAAGATAAATGTATATATTAGTATCATCATTATATCTGCGTGTGTAGCTATACGTATATGAGAAAGGATTCATTAGATGAATTTACATAATAATTGCTACGTATCATTATTGCTGCCGGTTATCATTGTCTTTTTTTGCATTATTTTTTTCAAATATTAGCTTAATTGAAATCCAGTTTACTGGTTTTTTTTTGCATTGATAGGGTTTGATTGACATAAATTTTGCATTAAATTTATTTATCGGCACAACTTTGGATCTGCAATAAGCTAAACTGTGATGAGGAATGAAAATAATAGGTTGTGATGAAGTTTCTGAAATTATGAACAACAATACGCTCTTGTTTGCAGTTGGACAGTTTTTATAAACCTGATTTTTAACTTGAAAATATTATAAATATTCATGTATTTACGTCAGCATTGTTAAGTAAATTTTATTCAGGTTTATATAGAAATGATAATCGTATTTTGTACATTTTTAATTCTATAGAAGCTATATTTACAACAATCACAGTGTGTCTATTATTTATTTGTATGCATTAGTTTAATTGAATATCATTTTCAGTATATCAAGCATGAATGATGAGCAAACAAAGAAAACAGTAATAAATGAGAAAGATAAATGGGCCTCTGCGACAGAGTTCATGCTTTCTTGTTTGGGATATGCGGTCGGCTTGGGCAACATTTGGCGATTTCCCTACTTGTGTGGACGAAATGGAGGAGGTATTGTCAAAAAGCAAAAATAAATCACAAATAATCCATTATGCTTGTTTAGCCGCATTCTTTCTAATCTTCATTTTTATCATTATCATCGCCGGAACTCCAATGGCCTATCTAGAGCTTGGTCTTGGCCAATACTCATCACTTGCATCCCATCAATTGTTCCAAGCACTTTGTCCACTTTTTTCAGGTATTCATTCCATTTTCTTTTCAATATGATAAATATTGAAATTGTTTTTATCCTTTGAAATATAGGTCTCGGCTATGTGATGGTGTTGACTTCATTTATGATTGCGTTGTATTATAACGTCATCCTGTGTTGGGCGATTTACTATTTCGCCGCATCTTTCTCACCAGAACTTCCATGGAATCACTGCAACAACTCCTGGAACACTGACAGTAACAATTTTATTTTTGATTTGTATTTTTTTTTAAAGCAATTCTCAAATTTACTTGTTTAAATATGCAATTTTCCCCGTAAGCAATTAATGTTTTCCATGAAGAATAGACTTATGTTCTTTTGTATCAGATTTATCAGGTCATTTGTTTTGTTTCAAATTTGTAACTGTACTCATAAATGATGATGGATGACTTTTCTCAAATGATTTTACTAAATTAAGACATTCATAAATTAAGAGAAATGTAACGAAATGAAATTTATAATCTTCCAAATCTGGAATCAAATACTGAAATTATTAATTAATTTTTTTTCTCTTGTACAGCTTTAGTGAAAATATTATTCAGAATAACGAAAATGTAAATTTGGTTATTTTTTCTTGATTTGTTATAAAATTTTGATTAATTTATATTTGTAATAAATGTCGAATATTTAAGCTTGCTTCGACAAACCCGTCTACGAGAGTTGCGTCAAAGAGCAGCAAATTTACTGGAGAGGAGGTTGCCACAATGAATCTGATTTAGCAATTGTTATCCAAAATGCAAGCTATTCTGCTAATTATTGGAATACGACAGTTCGATCCAATCCATCACAGGAATATTTTGAGCAAGTGACTTTTGTGGTTATGCGAGTTGAAATTTTTTTTTAATTTGTTAATTTTTTTCTTTTTCTTTTCTGATTTACGCTTACAGCCGTGCAGTGCTTCAAATCAGCGACGGTATCGATAATATAGGAAGCTTGAATGGCAACTTGTCGATATGTCTACTTGCAGCATGGGTGATGGTTTTTGCTATACTTATAAAAGGGATCAAATCGGCCGGAAAGGTAAAGCAAAATTGCACTGCTATCAATGGTTTTGTGTTTATTGATTTTAATCTTTTATAGGTTATATACGTGCTGGCAACCGTGCCTTACATTTTGTTGTTTGTGTTGCTAATTCGAGGATTGTTGTTAACAAATTCTTTGAAAGGAATAGAATTTTTTCTTATCCCTGATTTCAGTCGTTTAACATCTTCAGAAGTAAGCAAATTTAAAATTAAAACGAATAATTTACGCTTACTAATTTACCAGGTATGGGGAGATGCTGCTATACAAGTGTTCTTCTCTATGAGTATTGGAGCAGGTGGTTTATCCACGTTGGCAAGTTACAATCCAACAAACAACAACATTTTACGGTAAATATATAAATTACAACAACTGAATAATAAGGAAAATTTTAAGCTAAAATTCAACTGCATTATAATTTCAATTCATTAATCAGTTGACTGTTATTTTCAGAGATACCGTGGTCATTACAATTGGAAATATTTTTACCAGTCTGCTTTCTGGTTTAGTTGTGTTCAGCATTCTGGGATACATATCTGGGCAGCTGGACACAACTGTAGAACAACTTGCTCAAAGTGGTCCTGGTCTACTATTTGTTGCATATCCGTACGCTTTGTCTTCACTTCCTGTTTCACAACTCTGGTCGTCTTTGTTCTTTTTTACAGTCATCTTAATGGCAATTGATACTCAGGTATAATTCAGGTTGCCATTTATTAAAGATCCATTCGAAAATTAACAACCTGTATGTACAATAGATTGTTCAAGTGCAAGTTGTCATTACTGCGATTATTGACCAGTGGCCTTTTTTGCGTGAACCGTGTTGGAAACTAACAGTTGTCGCTGTTGTCTGTGCTGTATCTTACTTGATAGGACTTGTCATGGTTACAAATGTAAGTATTGTAATTGCCTGAATAGAAATGATTTCAATTTTATTTCAAGTACTGTTTTGCAAAATTCCAGGGTGGTCCGTATATTCTGAATTTGTTAGATACCTTTGCAGGTGGTTGGCCACTGCTATTGCAATGTTTGATTGAGGTCATCATCGTGGCTTATATATTTGGTAAGCGTATATTTATATTCATATTTATACTTTTATTGTTTAGTTGATTTGAAAAACTCAATTTTTTTTTATTTTTGTTATGTAAAAATATGATGGCGTTGTAAAATGCTCTTGTCAATTGCGCTGAAGTTTTCTATTTATTCATTTGTGCGTTAAGGTGTCAAAAAGTACGCCGCTTTGTACGAAAGAATGCTTGGTAAAGCGCCATCATTATTTTGGAAAATTTTGGGCTATCCTGCATCTGGCTTTTACAAGCTGAGTTGGGCATTTTTAACTCCGGCTTGTTTGATAGTAATGTTTGATATTTTAAATTGAAATTTAAAATCATGAATTCAATTGTTTGTTTGTTTTTTTCAGGGTGTTTTGATTTTTAATTTTTTGCAATACAGCACAACAACATACGGAAATTACGTATACCCGCTTTGGGCAGAAATTGTTGGCTGGGTGATTGCATTTTCAACTCTTCTTCCAGTTGTACTGGTTGCGGTATACAAATTGATTATGTTATTTACTTCATCTACATGGGTAATTAATTATATGGAATTTTTATTTAAATGTATATTTTTTGAACTTCCATTTAGGTTGATGCTAAATGTAAATTTCACAAATATCTTCAAGCTACAGAAAAGTGGCATCAGAATTTTACCAAACAAGAATACATTGACCAACAAGAAAACACTTGTTCTGAAGCAATTTCTGGTGCACCATCTTATCAGAATTTGACGATCCCATCGTAAACAACAGATTGATTTTGCTTGATACTTCATGCTTACAGTTGGAGCAGTCTTTCTTTACGCTACACGTTAATTGGAATTTTTGTAAATTCATGCATGTATATTATATGCTGTTTTTGCTGTTTCCGTTACAATTGAAATGTTTTTAAAACAGATTTAGCAATTTTAAATTAATATATATATATATTCAGGTTTACGTTCAATAAATCATCGTTTTGTTCATCTTTTTTTTAGTAAATCAACAGTAAATTTGCACTGTTGATTTTTCGTTTTTGTAGAAATAATTTTCATTACTACGTGCAACCCAATTGCAGCAATATTTTTATCAGGTAATTGTTTATTTTTGAACTTTTACATTTCGACTATCTGTTTTGCATGTGGAAATTTTAATTGTTCTAATTTTCAGGTTTCAGGTCGTCAGGAAAATGAAGCAATCATGTTGGTGATTTTTTGAAAAACATTTTTCATCTGCTATCTGGTAAGTTAAATGTAAATCCGTTTTGGTAAACTGTATATAATATGAGTTTGAAGAATTTAATTGGAATAATTTCATAAAAAGTGACAAATCAATTGCAAACGAGAACACATTAGCATAAACAGGTTAAACAATAATAGAGATGTAATAGTTATTGCAAAGTGCAAAGTCATAGCTTTACTGTTCAAAAGAGGCGCAACAAAAGTTGCTTTCAAAATATATTTTCTATGGAAAAAAAGAAAGAAAGAAAGAAAATTAGATTAGATTTCTTTATGATCAATTTTTAGCCACTCCTTAAAATGATTTCTTTATTTTTTTTTGTTTTTCAATAAAATCCAGAGAAACTTGTCAACTGCAAAATAAATAGGCTTTGAACTTTTTTATAAAAATTCAATTTCGTCAGCGCTTCGCATATTAAGCACAGGTCATTGAATGCATGTTCAATGCATCTTCGAAATGATTTTTGTTTGTTTACAAAATGTGAAATAGCATGCTACCAGCAACTAGAATTAGAATAGTAATAATGAATAAAAATTCCATTGCTGTGATGCTA
This sequence comes from Trichinella papuae, assembly GCA_001447755.1. Taxonomy (NCBI): domain Eukaryota; kingdom Metazoa; phylum Nematoda; class Enoplea; order Trichinellida; family Trichinellidae; genus Trichinella; species Trichinella papuae. Next base: position 126,230 of record JYDO01000070.1, read on the forward strand.
ATACTAGATTGGTTATTGGTTTTCTTTTTCTTAAATTGGCCGATTATTTACACATTATGTGAAATGGTTTTTGTTGAATAATAATAAGTTGATTCATTTTTGCATTTTTACCCATTTACTTTTTTTATTGTTCCTCTTTTACTCATTGGATTCCACCACAGTAACGATGAACATTGCATCATCATGATGAATAATGCAACACAGCATAATGAATGAATAACATCCGATATTGAACGCATCTTTTGGTGGAATTTCTAAAGTAGACATTGAAAAAAATAGCAACAACAGAATTGATGGGCGCACATTGATTTCCACATTGCACATTAAACATGAGTCATTGTTGAACAATAATCATTTTCTCAGTGATGATGACTTTGATATTATTTCAATAATGCACTGCTTGGTAGATAGATGTTCATTTGATTGATGATGAGTTTGATAAAATGAAAAGTGAAAAAAAAAGAAAGAAATTCTTTTCTTGTACTTTTTTATTTAGCAATGATAGTATTCTATTGATGGTGATGATGCTTTTTGGTGCGATAAATTTGGACGCAACTGAAATGCAAACAAAAGCTATAAAATTGCGCATGCATAAGCTTTTCGCATGTGGAAATTTTTGGGTCAGTGATTTTTGGACTGGATTATAGAAGATGTTAGAGTTGTTGGGTCGAGGTCGATGACCAGCAAAATGCTTCACATTAAGCAGACTTGATAGAAGAAGTTGTGTTGTTCGACCGTTTCCATTGCTGGCGTTTCAGTTTTGGCTTGAGAAGCTGGGGCGGGAAGGTCAGTCAAGTGAATCAACCTCTGCAATGGTGTGTTGGTCAACATTGGAACGTTGAAAATTGTCTGGCGGTGTTTTGTTTGCTTTGCCACGTCATCATCATCAAGTAAGCGGCCTGCTTGCAGTGTAAAATCGTGGCCATTAGTCACTTTTTTTTTAAAGCCATTGCCAGCGTACAAGCGTTGATTGGCATTGTTCACTGGAACTCTTCAGCAGAAGCTGTTTGGGAAAACAATGTCCACCAGTTTGGGATTGAACAAGCGGAACAAGTATCGAATTGGTGAACAGTCGAAAATGATTCTCAAACAAGGCAAGGTGTTGCTTTATTCGTCAACATTCTTTGGGCGTAAAGTTTGGAATGAAGCCTGGGCAGTGTTGCACGCGGACTCTCAACTCTACGTCTACAAGGATAGTCGTTGTGCAAAGGAGCATTTCCAAGTGCTGCTGGAAAAGTCAGCTTTGATGATCGCATTCGGTCCTGCTTGTCGCAAGTATCAGCCGTCGAACTTCAGCCAACGTGGTGGTGGTGGTGGCTTCAGCGAAAATTGCCTGATAGCCATTCCAACAGCCGAGAGGAATGTGCACGTACATTGGTTGGCGACAACCAGCGAGTCAGATTTGAGAAACTGGTTGCACTGCATTGCCAAGACCATCGAAGGACGTGTGCTTCCGCCCAAGCTGGGCAAGCGGCCAGTTGCTATGCAAATTGTTGAAGAGCTCAGAGCGACCGGCAGAATCACCAACGATCCGTTACGTTGGGAAGCTTACTGGCTGGCGACAATGCCAGACCAATTTTCCGGTGACGCTGGTGGCAACACTCAGCTTAACGGTCAACCGAAAGTGAACCCTTATTTGGAGCCGACTAAATTGACCAGTTTGGTGCACACTGCGAGCAATTTGATTGAAACACCGGTTGCAAGTCAATCAGAAAAGCAAAGCATGAATCTCAACCTACTGAAACACACCACCTCTTATTCTGTGCATGAGAAGTTCATTTCTTGATCATCATCCGGTAAAATTTAGAAAAAACAACTCGATCTTGCTATTATTATTATTATTATTATTTTATTTTGATGATGGAATTTTTTTTCATTATTTAATATTTTATGAATAGCTTACTTTGCAGCATTTGAACTGTATTACTCAATTCTCATCTGTGAACAGATAAGTCGGTAAGTTGTGTTTGTTCTCTGTCTCGTTGCACACACACACTATTTCTGCAATGACTGACATTTTTTAATAAAATTTTTAATCAACTTTTAAAAATTGGATTTATTCAAACATAAACTAAATATTTTAAAAAATTGTAAAAAGTATTCGAACAATAATCTTTGATCTTACACTTTTAAAAGCTTAAGTAATTGAACAGTTTCAGTCATACCGTTGGGCTTGATTCACAAATAGCCAGCCAACACAGCAGCTCAGTTTAAATCCATTTTTCTGATCAGTTTTCTTGGTGAATATTTTTTTTATAGTACTGGTTGTTGTATTATTAATTATCTAAATCTTTATTCCATTTCTGACTTTATTACTCCATTCTGCCTTAGTGCTTTTTATACTCGACATATTTTATATTAGAAAACATTCTAAATAACTCTTCCATCTCATCTCGTTATTATCGAAGGAAAACTGCATATCCTGGTATTTTATTATTGATCATATGATTGCAAGTGCAATCAATTATGTGGAAAATTTATTTGTCATCAAATGAATCAGATCCAATGAATAACTAAGTAAGTGTTCAATTATAGAACGGATCATTCATTCTATTGCGTTAATATCTGATCCTGTGTGAATCATGTTTGTTCTTTTTGGTTTCAATGTATGTTTTATGATTACTCTTTGGACAAAGATAGATAGATATATAAAAAGCAGTGTGAAAATATTTTTGAACTGTTTTTTTTTAAACTTGTAATTAATATTTGAAAAATTATTTAATGGTTTGAATATAAATTTTTGTGAAACTGCATGAAATATGTTGCATGTATTTCTGAATTTACTGCCCGCTGTCAACAAAATTTAAACAATGTGTGCAGTTTTTTCTCATTGTTTGTGTTTCTGAGATATTTTTACATGTTTTAGATACACTTCAAATATTTCGAATAAATTTTCAGTGTTAAGGTTACCCTTTTGTTGAGCAATGAAATGCTTCAACAAGTGTAAACAAACGATTTTTCTGATGACCTATGACAAGCACTGAGTGACCAAAAGCTGCAAGCTGCTATTAGGTATGTAATTAATCATTGGAAAACTTTGCCAACATACTATTCAAAAAATTTAACATCACAATCAATCATCGGTGTAGCTTTCACAAAGTTGCACATAATATATTGCTGCACAATTTTATTAAGCGAGAACTGTTATTCAAAAAATGAAGTTATCATCAAATGTACCTACTACCTACCTACCATTCATGATGAAAAACACATGTTGGCACAAGTAAATCAGCCAATAAGTGCAGTGGACAGATTCACAATGGAAACAACATACGAACCGTTCTGCAACAATTCATGCAACAGAATGAAAAAGGTTCTGACCGCAGGAAGTAAATCAAAAAGAAATTGAACTTGAAAACCGTATACTGTACAGTATTTTAAAATAATATTCGTCCTTTTCAGATTATCTAAAACTCTGATTTTTTTATACATTCACATCACGAATGTTCGCGTTGTCTTGTCATACGTTTCAGCTGTTACCATGATCAATCAAGGCTAAATGGCTAAATTTGAAGAATATTAAAGTATGCTGAACTTCTGTTATGCTTCGGTAAGTGATATTCATATTTTGATTTATTAGTACAGTTTAAAAGCACAAAATCTATTTCTGAACAATGTTAATAATGCTATATCATTCACGGTTTTCTCAGCTTTCAATTTCGGATCATAAAATAATTGCTTTTGCATTTCAAGGAAGACATTTGTGTTTTAAAAAGTACTTGAAAATTTTTTCATATCTAGATTATTAATTATAACTCAGCGACAAGTAATGGAATTCATAATAATAACTTCGAGTTAATGTATAAAATGTTGTAAAAAGTCGGTTCAAAATGTTAATTAGACAAAGGAGAATATGCATCAAAATTCAGCTTTTGCCACAGCTTAGCTTTACATCTCTGGCGTGTTTGAGCAATCATTGTGATAAGATGAAGCTAATTAGAAAAGGAATTGTTTACTTTGCATAGAATTCATGCATTGTCATGCTGTTGCTAATTTTTGCTGCATTGTCAATTTCGCAGCTCGCACGCAGCACCGATTAAGCTCAGTCAGTATGGAATTTCCATGAGAGAAGTAGGAATTATTGAAGCTTTTTATCAGTTTAAGTGAGTTCACGTTTAGCTGAATAATTTTTTCATTAATATACATGCATCATGATTAATACAAGTCAGATTTGTTTCTGTTTACATTAACGGCTCTTGATGATTATCGCTGTATTAGAACAAACGGCGGTTTTCCAACGATTTATAGATGCTCAAGTGCACCAGTGAATTTATGCTTATTCACGAGTTTTCTTTATTTTCTACAGTATTAACAAGAAACAATCCTGTTGAACTTATACCAGGACAAGAACACTTTATTTTTCCACAAAATATACTTATTATCGGATTAGATTTTGTTTCTAAAAGCAGTGGTTCAACTATTATGCAAACTGTAAGCATGAAATGCAGTTAATATTTTAAAGCATAATTCAATTGTAAGTTTAAATTAAAACAAAAAGCTTCTATAATATGTGCAGAAGAATACTTCCCAAATTCATTACTTTATACGTATTGCGGTTATTAACTGTAGTGATATGATATTTAAATATATAATAGCACAGAAATGTATATGCAGGTTCATCATTTGACTGCGTGTATGCTTTATTGTGTAACGTGCCTTCAGGTGCGCTTTGTGTGTGTTTTAGTTTAATAAATCAGCCATACCATATAAAGCACACTTGCGCGCGCGCACACACATGTATATACATTTATATGTTTATAATTTATAATGTTTATAACATTTATAATAATAAACTGTATGATAGGCAGCTAAAATGAAAGCTTCAAATATTGCAATATAAACGTACGACATATGCCTCAAGCTACTGCGTAGCTGAAGGTGACAGGTCTTGAAGTCATAGTTGAGCAAGCCGGCATTGACAAAGCGCAACAGTGAGGGGCAGTTTTTCAGTCATTCTTTACATTAATACCTGCCAGTGTTTTCAAATAAAACTCTAATACACAAGAAGAGGCTACATATAAATGGCATTTTTACTTTTAAATTCAAACAGAATATGAAATGAAAACATTAAGATAGTATTTTATGTGAAACAAGTTCATCATACTGACCAAACTGATGACAAACAAAAAGTTTCTATAATATGTGCAGAAGAATACTTTCCAAATTCATTACTTTATACGTATTGCTGTTATTAACTGTAGTGATACGATATTTAAATATATAATATATATAATATATAACAAAAATGAAATAATAAATAAAGCACTTATTCTGGTCATATTCATTCGTCACTGTCAGTTTCGTCGTCCGAATTTCTTTGCTCTTTCTGTCGTTCCAGATCTCTCTTTCGTTGAGCTAATCTCTCTTTCTGCTTTTTAAAGTAGGAAGACAAATGCACGTCAATAACATCTACTGGACTTCCACGCTCATACATCTTTACCGGTAAGAACATAATGTCATCCCAACTGGAAATTTCACAGTCAAATTCTTTGTCTACTTTCATGACTTTGTCAAGTTCCTGCATTATATATTCATTAATAACAACACGTTTTAAACGTCGAAGATAGCATTTGAACGCCAACGGTGGCAATTCTGCAAACTGATAGTATAGTGGTCGAATTCTGTCCAACTTCTCAAGAGTTTGACTGCCAACGTCTACGTGACAAACTAGCAGTGAAGTGTTACGTTTAGAAATCACCATTCCTCTTCTCCATTTCTGATTAACCAACACCGCGACAGGCAATCCCGCTGCACCATTGCTGGTGATCGAATCAAAATTCAAATTAGGTAGATTTTCAGTTTCTTTATAAAAGATATCCATTCTTCTTTCCATCTCTTCTTGCTCACTTTTAAAAATCATAAAATTAACATGAAAATTCTGTGGAGTAACCCAGTTTGATACTATTGCGGGAAGTCTGGCTTGATCGTGCAGTGGTTTCCCGAATGCGAAATCATCAAGAAGATCGTTTTGTTCTTTGTAGGACGAAGCAATGTCATTACCAGAAAGTTTATCCAATGATGAATCCATTTCAAATTTATCTGCCAACAACTTCAACGACGAAAAGCAACCAAATTACAGTTGAAAATAGCACTACAGTTTCTAAATAAATTACTGAAAATTAAGTATTATTCAAAAAATATTTTGTAATTAATCAAAATATGGAAAAAAATGACATACTTCGTATTTTTTGTTAGTTTACTTAACAGCAATGTTAATTCTTTCCTTCGTTTAAAAAATTAAAGTTGCATGTAATTTTTTATTACTGTAATATCAAGCATCGTCAGGTTATCGTTGTAGTTGTAGAAAAATATTTAGATTAAACGTGAAAATCTAATTTGGTAGTGGACTATGTTGATTTTAACGAAAGTAATTTGAACAGGTGAAGCAAAGTAATTTCAGTTTACATCGCACGTAAGAGAACAGAGATAAGATTGAGTATTAATTCGTTCTCGTGACTGAGTTTTCTGGAGAGTCTTTCTTCCAATTTTTGCAATCATATTTATATCCGTAGGTCAGACCCACCGGATCATCCAATTAAATATGGTAATTTCGGCGGTTGCTCATCTATGCGACTGGCGTCGGCGTTTTTTTTGCTGATCAGTTACCGTGTCATCACCAGCTCATCATGATGTGCTGAAGGCAGCTGACGACTGAAGTCGTGACAGCTATATGGCGTAGACGCTGACCATTTAACCGATGAACTGTTGTCCTATTGTTCACAGATTGAAAAAAGCATCGGAATCTGATTACATTAGGTCATCGTTGTTTTTTTGAAAAGATTATTTGCGTTTGGGATGATCTTCTCTCAGGACTTTTGCCCCGTATTCTTATTGGTGGTTAGAAATAGAGTTCTCATTGGATGCTAATGGCATAACTTCTCATTGCATACTCATGGCCTCATAAGATTGGTACTCTTGTCTAACTGTTCATTGATCCAAATTATTCGGGTCTTGATTAGCTACAACATTTTTCATTTCATTGGTACAAATTTTTGATTGCATAACATTAGTTAACGTAATTTTTATCAAAGTCAATGAAGTTTTATCATTCATATAATAAATGTTTTTTCTTTAAATATTTGTTTTCCATTTTACACCTTTTTGGGATCAGTATTTGTAATAATTTTTATAACTTTAATATATTTTATTATTATTGTAACTCAATGAAGATTAACGAAATCAGATAGCATTAGGTCAACAAATGCAGCGAAATAATTTTTTAATTTTCAGTGTTCATCAACAACAATATCAACAGCAAATAACAGAGAATACCATCAATAATAGGTTATCAATATTAGCAAAGTAGAAACGACGGAAAAGGAAAAAAAGCAATCAAGAAAATATAATGCAAATCTATCTCTCTTAACAATACCACGAAACGAAAATACCCATAAACAACGAGAGAATACTGAATTTGGTAACTTGCATTTTTTACTCGTGATTAGTTAAAATTAAACAGGAGAATTCATGTTCAATTTATAATTTATCAACATTTCATGAGCGTATATGTTGTAGAGCGAGGTTTATTGAACATTACAATTTTAAAATGTTCATTGATGAATTCTGATGCAAAGCATTTGCATGAAATTTCTGGTAAACAGGTACGACGCGTACTTTTCATTACATTCAGCAAGCATAATTTTCGCAACCTTAAATGTAAAATCACGTTAACATCAATATATGAGATAGAGGTTTACAATATCAACAATTATATTACTACTCACATCTGCACACAATTGAATAGCCCAAATAAAGCAAATGAAGCAAAATTATGAATTTAGATCTAAAGCTGATATCAGGTCCAATTATTTCATTACTCTTAAGCGTCGTCTCGTTGACATGCAAATTTTTAAGCGTGGCCTTGACGTTTGTTTGCTTTGCAGCTATAGCGAGTCACAAGCCTGAACTCTGAAAAAAAAATATATATATGTATATAACTTCGGTTAACATAATTTTCGGGTCAATTTAATGGTACTTTGAAGTGGAGAAGATCATAATATTTCATATTGTGAAGTTGTAAGTCATATATTGCGGTTGTAGTGATTTTAGGCTAGCATTGGCGTAAAGTTTGTTTGCTAGACTTAATGAAAAACAGACATAGAAAGAGTTGTTTACCAGAAAATGCATGCAAATTTTTATTCGAGTGTTATGCGTTCACTTACGTTGCTTCAGACAAAATAGAAGAGTAATACTGAGCTAAGAAACTGTGCAATAGCTTTTGAAGAAGAATGCTTCATTGCTATTCATTTTCATGTTGCTTATTTCATATTATTTGGTATAAATATGATCTAATATTGAGACAACAAAATTTTCTTTGTGTGCTTATTTTTCCTGATATAATTTTTTCCAAAATTTAAACAAAACATTAATCAGCAACTTGTATATAAATTTTTCTTCAAACAATTCGAACCTTCAGTTTTAAAATTTTCAATTTTTTCTCTACAAAAATGCATTATTACAAATGAAACTCACAAGGCGCATTGCAAATAATGCAAATACAATAGTGAAAACATTTCATGACTATATTGGTACATATACATTTACTTTGATTATTTTCATAGGTGAATTTTTCATTTAAATAAGCTACAACGTCCAGTAGAATGCCAAAGTACTGTAATTCATTCTATTCTTATGAATATAACAGTTCACATTTTGTATAATATGGAATAGTGAAAAAATTTTCTTCAGCATTAAGTTAAAATACAATGTAAAAATAAAATCTTGGGAATATAATTAATAATTAAAAATATCGTAATATACAGTATATATA
>JYDO01000070.1:135985-201362 GCA_001447755.1 Trichinella papuae
TTTTTTTTCAGAGTTCAGGCTTGTGACTCGCTATAGCTGCAAAGCAAACAAACGTCAAGGCCACGCTTAAAAATTTGCATGTCAACGAGACGACGCTTAAGAGTAATGAAATAATTGGACCTGATATCAGCTTTAGATCTAAATTCATAATTTTGCTTCATTTGCTTTATTTGGGCTATTCAATTGTGTGCAGATGTGAGTAGTAATATAATTGTTGATATTGTAAACCTCTATCTCATATATTGATGTTAACGTGATTTTACATTTAAGGTTGCGAAAATTATGCTTGCTGAATGTAATGAAAAGTACGCGTCGTACCTGTTTACCAGACATTTCATGCAAATATTCAGTTTTATAATTTATTTTTCTTATTAACATATTTTGTTAGCTTTTTTGTCGGAACAATTTTAAACTAGGCTATATTTGCGCCATATATTCGGTTACAGCTTATTTATTTATTTATTTATTTATTACTATCACTTTCGTAAATAAATGGTTAAAAGTCATTTGAAAATATAATTTAACTCAACTGATATAATGAATCATTGAAAAATAACAGTAGTTCGTGATTACACTCAGACACGTATAAGCATAGACAAATGCCACCAGATAAGCAGAATAGCAATTTGAAAAAGTGGAAAAAAATAGGCATTACCACGAATCAGAGTTGACCACTGTGCCTCACTTTCATGCATTCTCTGTACGTGTAACACTTGTTTAAACACATATTCACACGCACACACACATACATATATGTATAAGCATATGTGACTCGTTTGATAATTTAGATTCGAAATTGTTATGCTTGCTACATGTTTAATTGTCGATTTTTGATTATTTAATTTTTAAATATTTCATAATTGTTTGCTGCAGTTTTTGAAATTTATATTGAATATCAACAACTTTGATTACAGTATCACTTATGTTGTACTTGAAAATCATATAATGTAAGTGGAAAAAAATTCCGATTTGATGCTTTCTTCAGCTTTGAAAAGTTTCTCATCCTCAGTAGCGTTGCTGGCGCCGGTAAGAAGATGCCTGAGCTTATCTTCAACTTTGGGAGGCCGTATGGATCGTCGGGAGCATCTTATCGGTTCTTCGAAAGTGGAAGAGGGTGTCGAAGGGGAAAAATATTACGAAACTGCACAGACAGAAGTGAATTTTACAGTTTTACTTTAATAGCAGTGTTATTTTTATCAATTTAAAAGCATGTTGTAGCGAAGAAACATAGCTTATGTGCAATACTTTTTTCTGAATTTGTAAAAAACAGAACGAAAAAGCAGGCTGAGAATTTTGCTAATAAAATGAATTAATTGTGTTTTCAGGCGAGTGAGAATTTTCCCACTTATGAAACTTTCAAACAAGTGTTTTATGGAATTCCATTCGAAGATACGCCAATTTGCTACGTGAAATGTTCAAAAAACAATACTAAAATCACATTCACTGATTCAGTTGGCAGATTTCAAACTATGACTACTTGTGGATTGGAAGGTTTCAAAAATTGCAAAAAAAAGACCGAAGTGGCTGGACAATCAACTGGCATTGCTGCAGGTTTGAAAGCTTTAAGAAGAGGTATAACAAGTGCGCGTGTAGTGCTCAAAGGATTGGGTCCTGGGCGTGCGTCTTCTATAAAAGGAATGGCATTGTCCGGATTGAAGATAATCTCAATTACAGATGACACCCCTCTGCCAGAACTTGGCCCAAGACCCAGAAAGCAGAGAAAAGTATAAATTATACGTTTGATGTATGCTGACTCAAAAGTGAAATACAAATAAATGAATAAATACTGCATACATAATATTTTTATAAAAGTTTTTTTTCAAATGAAAAGAACCAATGAAAATAATCATTAATTTCCGTTTTGTGCGTGAAAACGACATTTCTGAAGATCCAGTTGTGTACAAGTCAATTAAAATAGTTTGCTCATTTGAACTTGAAACTTTACTATACTTTGCTTTGTATTTTTGATTCTGATATATCAGATATTTTTCAATGAAAATGAGACAAAAGAAGAACAAATTTTCCAATATATTAAACAAGCACAATGTAGAACATGCACAATAATTTATTTCACAGAAAAATAACCGACAATATGAAATGACTTAAAGGTTTTAATGGAATTTCAACGTTTGTTAGAAAACAATTATTTACTTGTTGTTTACAAAGGAATTTTATTTTATGTCTTTTTATTTCGCTGATACATGTGCACAAAAGAAGCTGCTGTTCAATTTCAATAATAAAATTATGCAAAATGACTACTACACATACGCACACACCCATTTTGAGCGATGAAATTCTTTTTATTCATATTTTCAATTTGAAAAGCTCAACGGCTTTAAATTATCATTTCACAATTGCGTGCAACTCATGCAGAACTGATCCGCCTGATTTGAAAATTCAAATGGTTCAAATTCTTGGACGTTTCAATCAAGATGATAAAATTGGCAAAAGATTGCATACAAATAACGTTCGCAAAATCAGTAACAATGGAAAATGTTCATGCAAGAAAACAAAATTATGCCAACTGAATAATTTCAAATAAAATGCTTTCAAAATATAAAACAAAAAAAGGGAAAGAACAACGCCCTATATGCGTAGTGAATCCTCTTGAAGATGCGATGATTATTGTTTTTTGATTTAATGAATAATTAATTATTCAATGCAATGCAAAAGCATAAATAGCGCCATTTCAATGCTTCTTACTCAATTGATCCTGTGAAATTTTGAATATTACCTAACAGCAGCTTCTGAAAATTATTTTTCTCCTCTCCTTTTGATATATCAGAAATATGAGAATAATTCAAAGACTGTGAATTCACGTAAATGGCATTTACAAAAATAAACTCACCTCAGTCAGAGATGTTCATGATTGAAAAAGTCCACAACTGCTTTTGCATGCTACTCTTTCTATCTGTGATCTTTATCGATGAGATAAAAGTTTGCCAACTGCACAGCATCCGCAATGATTGAAGACCTTTTTCAACTTTTCCAATCCTCATCTGGTGCTGGTCAGCGTGTTCACACTTTCAAAAGTAAGTTGATTGAGCTGAATAGAAACAATCAAAAGCTGAGATTTGAAAATATGATAAATGAGCTTGAATTAAAAAAAAAAAGAATATTTCATATTTATTTTACCGTGAAATAAGAAAGAAAAATTATTTTCAAATTTTAACTATGCAATTGCAATGCGTGCACGCTTTCAAATCATTCATTGCAAGCTTTTGGCACTGCTAGCAATTAATTTTTCAAGTTCAATTTGCATAAGAATAAATTTACCAACAATCAATCGTCTACTCGTTCATTTGTGATTTTGTGAATTAACTTATAGAATATAATTTTTTTTTTATCATCTAAGTTGTCAGTAATTCTTACAAATAGAAAAAAAAGGATAATGATTTGGAAGATTTTTTCAATGTACAGCAAAATTAAGAAACCAAATTTACAAATCAACATGAAAACAATCATAAAATCCAGATAATTGAAATAAATATATACATGTTACAGTAAAAATAAATATTGTAAATTGTAAAAGCAAAATCTTAGGCGAATATAGTTAATTATCATTTCATTCTTCACTTCCAAGTTTGTCTTGCATGACTATGCCACGCGAACGTGAACTGAACATAAAGATGTTGCATGCCAGTTTATTTTGAATAAATAAATAAATAAAAATGAATATTTGCTCAACAACTCGCAGTTAATTAAAATAAAGCCATCTGCTGTCTATTTCAACATATCATCGATTTTATGCAAGTTAAAAAACGCATCCATAAGTTAATCCCCTAGGATAGATATGAATGAATAGATAAAGCCATCCTTCTTCATATTTGGGAATTGCTTTCAAAGCAGACGAAATAATTTTCTCATTTTGCAAAATTTGCTTTTTAAAAATTTTTAAATTTAAAATTGGTATTGCTTAAAAATAAATATACCATCATATTTATGTTTGTTTTTTTAATTTGAATGCAAATATTTGATGAGGAAGTGAATTTTTACAACTTTGCACGATGCAAAATTTCAATTCTCATATGTGATAAAAGCAGATTGCAATGCTATGCAAAGAGGATATTTGAAGGACAGACAATGTTTTGTTCCAGTTTGTCAATCTCTTCCGTCTGAACGGTTGGTCAATCCATCCGTATTACCGATCACCACCACCACCACCACCAGCAGCAGCAGCAGCAGCAGTAGCAGCATCAGCATCAGCAGCAACAGCTTATGAACGATGAACGCTTATGAACAACAATGCCTATGAAAAATATGTTCTGAAGGCCGCGACGGTGTCAACGCAGCTTTATAGAGTCAAGGCAAAAAGCTTTGTCGATCAAAAGTTACAAAAATTATACACAGCCCCTGGTAACCACCACCACTACACGCTGACCCACACTACATATTATTCAATTGTCACCCGCTAGCCAATGAGAAGAGTTTCCTTGATTGGACATCCGGATTATGCATACATGATCAAACAGGTACAACATACAGTGGACAGTGTTAAATTTCCGTTGGAAAATTAACAATATTGCAAAGTCCATTATGGTGCATCATAATCTTGTTTCTGACGATTGCATTTTTGACAAGCAAATAGATAATTGAAAAATAAAAGCATGAACTTTTTGCCAACTATGTCACGCTTGTGATTCCAGTCTATTTTTCTGTCTCTTGTCTCGTTCAACGTGATATACGTTTGTTCTACGTCAAAGATTTCGAACAAAGAGCATCGTGGATCGTCATAAAGCTTGAATATTCTTCAAGCAATCTCTTTTGCCATAACGACGACGACCAACTTGCACTTCTCCGTTCGTCAAATGCTCTCATCAAAACGTCAGGTAAGCAAACAACATTCGTTTCTTCCAATTGTCCGGAAACACTTTTATCTTAACACTGATCAATCCACGCTACTCAAATTAATCGAATTTACTCATCAATTTTTACACCTTAAACTGAACACTGAACAACAACAAATTATTGTTCAATTTTCTCTTAACACTTAACTAATAAGCTGAAGTTAATTGTGTTTCCAATACAGATTTTTTGTTTTTGACAAATATTTTTTCTTAAAAAAAAAAGAAATTTCTCTTTTATAAAGTTCGTTGTAGCAGAATATGCAATGATCGCACATGAAAACACGAGATCCGTGTTTACCTAGAGATTCCTCCATCGCATACCTTAGAGAGATTGTTGCCAGCAAGCATTCTGTAGTGCATCATTATTATTATTTGTTGTTCATCAATTGATAACCTGCATTATATATATATAAGCTTTGTCACTTTTTGCTTGGATACCTTATTCAAAACCAAACTGACAAACAAACAAACAAATAAACAAAAAATTCAATTTCAATAAGCTTATTCCAAAAATAAGAAAATAATATAATTATCCGCTGATTGAAGAGAGAGAGAGAGAGAGAGAGAGAGAGAGAGAGAGAGAGAGAAAATTAAAATTCATCTTGAAAAAAATTTCATTCATTAAAATTGTTTATTCATAAACTTTAAAATAAATGCAAATGTTGTCATCATCTATGAGAAACTTTTTTCAGTTTGTTTTTTTTTCTTGTTTTATAAACATTGACAATTTTTCATAAATTTGAAATATAGCTTGCTTGCAAGCTGAAAGCTCAGCAATCAAAAGTTCATCAACCATGCAAAGAAATAAACAATACAATCTTCACAGATTGGATATATACAATGGTAGGTAAATATTAGCGAAGCTAAATCCAAAGTAGGACCACTGACGAGGAGATTTGATTACGACAAAACATTGGTTTTGTTCCACGATCACAGTTTGTACGTGCTCTTTGTAAATAAGCCAAGATTGAATGAATGCAAGCAAGCAAGCAAGTACAAAAAGACAAAAATCCTTTTGCCAACGGGATTTCGCATGCATGCATATTGCATCATTCATCACAAGTGAACAACAATACAACTTTTGATTACTTGATCAAACCGACTTTTGATGAACTAGCTAACTGATTCATTTTTTTCCAAATTGCTTTTCACACAACTAATGCGCATGGAATGTAGCTAATTTGTAAGTAATAATTTTAACATGTCGTATAAATTGTTACATGCGTCTGCTTGTTTTAAATTTTTTATCAGTGCGACTTGCATTCAAATATTTGACATTATAAAACTACGGATGTGAATTTTGAAATTTTAAACTTGTTTAATTTCTTATTTTTATTAATTTGCGTAATGAAATGACCAATCATAAACCAGGAAAATGGAAAATGACATCCAAGTGGAACAATTTCTTCTAAAACTGCGCGATGTAAAAAGCATTCATTTGTTGGAGTAAATTTTATTGTTCAAATTGAACATTTAAATAACAATCGCTTGAAAGAATAAAGTAAATATCTTTTGCATATAACAGTGAACAATCAATCTATTTGTGAAATGGAGAATTTGATTATTTTCAAATTCCTAATTACTATTTATTTATTTTTAGGTTTTTTTATATATATTTTTTTCTCAGTTCACCCATTAGCTAATTCGCTAGTTTAGAACAACACCTTTATATAGCAAAATTGAGAGTGATGTCATAACAAAATGCACACTTTAAAATCTAGCTAGCTGCCGTCAGGCAAAATGTCCAATTGTGAGCAGCTTTGATTGGATTTTGCTGATGATTTGATAACAACAACACAATGAGTGAAGAACATCCTCATCCTTGAATATCTGTACACAATACAATACAAGTAGTTTTATAAGTGCAAACAATGCTTGATTTATATAAAAAGTTAAATTTAAGAAGGGAAATTTTCATCTTTTGCAAAAGTGAAATTTTGTTTTTCATTTTTACGACTAAGAAGAACAACTGTTGTTCTTCGCCTTAGCATAGCATCCCCGCTGGTCATTAGCTTTGTTAACTAGAGCTTTGTGAAAAGCTGAAAACAATGGCCGCCTTGAAATCAAGTTCATCCATTGTTGTGTTTCGGTGCTCGACAGCAATGCATGCTATGCTAGCAAGTCAAAAGCAAACCGCTGACATCGACTGGCGCTTGTCAAAATATCAAAAGCAAAGGTTGTGTGTATATATGCTAACGCGCAGAGTTGTGCAATTGAAATAAATTTTCCTGGCAAACAATTTCATTTCCATTGACAGCTAACAAATCGAGACTAGCTACTTCAACAAATCACCACCACCGACAGCAGCAATAGCCAATGCGCCAGCCGACGCGGGTTGTCGGGTCTGTTTCCACTGATGGCGTCCATTTTGACCAATCACTGAGTTCACCAACTGGCGGGAGATGAAACATAAAACGACACGGTTCAATTAAATAATATGCACGCACGCCTTGGTTCCACTTGACAGCTTCGTCAATCGATCTTGCTTTAACTTTCAAAAAATTCTCTCTTTCTTTTCATTTTTTCTTCCAATATTTTGTTTTCAAAATTTGTTCACCTTCTTCTGCAAAGGATATTTTTCACTTGACCAAAACAAGCACCAACTCAAACAGCAAACCACAGTTGTTAGCAAAGTTATGCAGTACGAAGTAAAAATTATAATACATACTGATAGAAGAGACCAAAATATTCCTATTCACACAAACCTTATACATATATATTATACATGCACGTTCATACTTTATATATACACAGATTTATAATTAAATACATATATATGCATACAAATGGTTTCAGATGATCCCCGCCCATTATAAACAGTTATGAACCAACAGGGTCAATAGTAAATATTTTTTTAATTTTATCACATCATTTACATTATGCGACAGATGCCGCTAAGTAGACAGGCACGTGCACAATAATAACTTGAGTCGACCAATCAGCGTCAAGTTTCACAGTCGTGCAATATGAACAGGCCTGACCAAGAGAAAAGCTGTTACTGATACCAAAGTTGACCAGCCAAAAGCTTTGTTACCTATACCTTTTTCATTGCATTCATTGAATAGCAATTAATCAACTTTTATACGATCGTATAATTAATTTCAATGTTGTTGTTATAGTTGGGCAACTGTATCATCATCAAAAAATTGAAAGGTAAAATTATTTATTTTACATATCCGCGCGTTTCTTTTGTATCAGCTTCGTATTCTGCTTTACATAGGGCAATTTGGAAGTGAATCTTTCTTTTTTATTCAGCAATTTATTGAATAATTTAATTTTAATCATTTGTACAAGCATAGAATGTAAAATATGAATGAATCAAAGCAATCATTCATGTAATTATTAAGAAAATAATAATGAACAAACTGATGATACAATAATAGGACAAAAATATGGGTGTGTTTGCATTGTTGGTGTAATGAATTAATTATTATAGATGAGCTACAATTGTTGTCTCTTGTATAATTGTTGTTTTCACTGCATTCTACCATTAGCACTTGAGTAAATGATGATAAGTTTATTTGCATACAACTGCAGTACATAATTTTCATTATTGTAACAAGACGAATACAGTTGATTTTGATTTGGAAAAAAGAACAATTTCTTCACTCACACTTTGCTAACTAAACGAGCAACAAATAGATGAATGGCTATGTTAGATTTTTCAATTCAAAATGATGAAACGTCGTTAACAGATTGAAATGTGAAATAGTAAAAATTATAGATCTGAATTCAACTAAACTGTTCCAAATGAACGTGCCGCTATTATTTAATATTGTTATTTAATACTGTTATTATACGCATTCAAGTGAATGCAATATTCTAGATTATGTGTTTTATGAATGAATGTATGCCCCCCCCCATAATAAAATGCGTAGAGAATAAATATAACAACGTAAATAAGTTTATAATCATCGATTATGTAAGGAAAATAGTGTAATGTTGTTTTGAAAAGAAGACAGTAATGCAGGCTATGGTTTCTGGTTTTGGTTTGAAAAATGAATCAAAACTGCTTTCGATTGTAAATCTGCTTCATCGATTTTATCGTCAGTGGTTGTAAAAATTGGACCGTCCTCGCACAGAGCATCTGTTGCACCGGACATGGTCATGACCATAAGCACAAATGATGCCAGTCGGCCAAGGTCAGCTGAAGCGGGAAAAGTATCCATTGGAAGAGCTTACAATGCAAAATAGTTCACGGAAAATAATTTTTTTTTTTAAAATATTTAAAAAAATAATTAGCAAAAGTGTAAATTCGTTGTTTGCTTATTGGATTGTCATCCAATTGTTGGGTAGTTTTGTTTGATCAGTAGCGGTGATTGAAAAGTTGAAAATTGGTTAGTTGAAGATTTCCCACCATTTTCAGATGCAGAACACTGAATTGCACTGTACAAAAAGCGTTGCAACAATAAATAAATAAATAAATAAATAAATAAATAAATAAATTGTTGTTCATGATAAAGCTAGTTTTTAGCATAAGGGAGATATGTTGTTGTTGTTTTTTTTTGCTTCCTTTGCTGGGAATGTTCGTGGTTCGTTTCCTATTTGTTGCAATTCACATTTTTGAATAGGGACAATTTATATTCTCACCTGCAAATTCTGTTGTTTTATTGAAGCAGTGCAACAAAGAAAGAAGCTGAATTAGTGATGCGTAGCAATTTGAAACATACGCGTTTTACTTCACCGCTGATTTAATATATATATAGCTGTTTCCTTTTGCTGCTGGAAAATATCCTACTACCTAATTTGTGTACCTTTTGCAGAATTTTTACATTTTTATTTAAAGCAGAATATATCAAGTGACGTAAAAATTAATAATGATAAATGCTTAAATTTAATTTAAGAAATATGCATTTTATCCTCTGGTGAAAAATTTCCATTTGTCCGTCTCTAGCATGTTTTCATTAACATCTATTTTACCTTATTGCAATAAAGTAATTATAATTGTAATAGTAATAAATTGAATTGGATAAGATGATGCTCAGAAGAAGATGACTGAAGAATTGGTGGTAGAAGGGAACTTGAGTGATTTTTATATAAAATAAACCTACTACCTCTCAAATACTCTAAAAACAAATGAACATAAAAAAAATTGCCCACATAAAATTTTTTAATTTTCACAAAATTTCGATGATTCAATCAAGTTGGCATACGATACACAGTGTTGAAAATTTGAATTACAAGTTGCATACAAGTGAAACTGAATAAAGGTGAAGAATTTGTGGAAAATAAAAAATTTGTCCGCGTGAAATTTGAAACTGTTTGTTCAACGTGTTTACACCGTCAGCTTGGTTAGCATAAATGATACAAAATTGAATGACATTGAAAAAAGTATTATTATTGTTGCTTTCAATGTGTAAAACAACCGTGAGAATATCACACACACATACACCACTAAACTTTTTGATTAATTCCCGCGTTAGATATTTATTTTTTTTTAGCGATAACTTTTTTCTCACCGTAAAAAAAAGACAACATTTCAATCTACCCTTGAAGAATATAACAAATATTGAAAAAATATGTAAATTCTTACTTACATGCATGATTTGAATAAATATTTCAAGTTGATTTCTGTAAAAATTCACAAAGAAAACCAATAGTAGTAATAGTAGTAGCAGCAGTAGAACATCAGTCGATAAGTCGGTTGTTATGAGTTAAATTCAAACTGTGAATAATTGTTATTTAACAATAAAATATATTGGTTGAGTGTATCAAATTTGCAATCGGCAAACAAAATTATTATCTTATCAATGCTAAATCAGTTCAACTAATTTGCATTCAGCTCTACCTGAACTAGGAAAATATTGATTTTGGTGATTTGATTTGAAATGATAACAGAAATATGAGATAGAATTGCATTTTTCTTTGAAAAATTACATCCATTAAATTATGAATCACGTAGTTTTAAATTTAATTGATTTAAATCAAGACTGCCTATTTCTGGATATAATATAATCTGGTGTCATTGTTGTGAATCAATGTTTTGCCAATTGTGGTGAATAGCACCGTTATCAGGAGAGGACATGGAGAAATTGAAAAATGCCAAATTTCAAAAATTTGAGCGGCATTTTTGAACGCTCGATGATTGCCCGGATGGGAAATTCAAAGTCACAGAATTCTTTTTGCTGAATTGCGGTTGCTTTTGCATGCTGCCCCTCTAGAACGCTTGCCAGGCACATTGTCAAATGGTGGGTGATTTCAGCAGTCAGAGGCAATATTAGCAATTGAAATATATTCATTCATCATCAATCAGTGAATTTTCCATTTGCTTAATTTTTAAGATCACTGTGATATTGTTCAATGCCTATATATTGCATGCATATTTGACAATAAATACTAAAACAAATTGAGCAATGTAACAACAAGTAAAAACCAAGCACAAAAAATTCCTTGAAGCTCAATTATTTTTTTTCAGTTTTCAATTTCTGCTTTCTTGTTGAGATGATAAATTGATTCATAGATAACTGCTAGATGATTTTTATAAATATACAACTTAATTGTTTTTGAAAATGAAAATATTCAACAATTAAATAGCTGTATAAAAGGAATGTGATAATTCAAAAAATTCATTCTATTAAATAAATAGTTTATGCATTTTGAAAAATATTATTTTTTTACAAACACAGTTTTAGAATTCAATGAAGCTTTGAGAATTATTCCAAGAATTTTACAAATTGATCTTCATTGTTCTTTTGATAATTAATAAGAAAATGTAGATTAAAGTTAGCGACCGTAAAAAAAGGTGTGTATAACTTTGAAATGATATCCATAATCCATAATCAAAGCAAAAAAATCTATTATTCATTTGCATGCACATTAATATCTTTTCCAAGCAAATTTGAATGATATCAAATCATTGATTACTAAATCTGTAAAATAAATTTATTTCTTCAAGCTTATGCTACCATGAAATGCTACTTTTCCTGTGCTTGCTTACAAGCGAAAATCCGCTAACCCCTCTCTCTTTGTCTGAAGCATTTGCAAAAGTGTTTTTATTTTTATTTTTCTTAAAACTATTATTGTTTTCTTTTCAATAAAAAATTTGCACATTTTTTTATCAATATTTTATAAAAAAATATTGCAAACTTGAAAAATTAAAACAATAAATAAATAATAAATAATTTTTCATTCATTTTTCTGTCAATTCTGCAAAAAATCCTCATCTGCATAGTATAACAAGCAGAGCACCTGTGCTTTTTCTTTGACAACAAAGCAAAGCGAATACTTTTTGCTCTAGTTCCGCCGCGATGAACGGTGATTTCTCCATATTTCCAAAGATTGCCTAGCTTATAGATGGTACAATTATAGAAGCGTTTTATGAACTTTTTGATCGCCAGCTGTCAAGCTAGTTAAGCGAGTAGAATTGGTCCGGCATAGGACAGCCACTTTACCAGTTCACCGTATGCATAATGCATTGGTCAGCATATGGATGTGTATTGAGCCGGGTCGAAATTGGCCCTGTTGAACTCGACCTGCACAGAAGTAAACCCACACTGTCCATAAGGATTAGCTTCACGTTAGCGTATGTTCTAGTCAACAGATTGTTTTATTATTTTATATACATATATATATATATATATATATGTGCATATTTTTTTCCCCCATTTTGGTGTAAAAATATATAAGCTGACCGAGAAGAACAAGAGCCACTTTTAGCAGTGGAAACCACCTGCGCTAAAAGCATCATTTACAGTGATACTTGACACGACCAAATAAGTAAAAGGCACAAAGCTGCTACTGGTGCCGTGTCGGAGAGGACAATAAATTGTAGTCAGTAAAAGTGTGCATAGGTCAGCCGCCGCCAATAAGCAGCAGCAGGTTGGTTGAAACATTTTCTCAGTTGTCAAATAAAAAATGCCCACAGCCACCAGGCTAGCTTGCACTTGATGCGCGTTGGAAGGTTTTGTTGCCGCCGGGCGCAGGTGCACATGGCCACATCCACTGTAGTCTTTAATTATTATTTATTATGCTTGCCTATATCAATCACAACAATAGTCTAAAGCTAAAATAGGCTTGGCCGTCTGCAACGGTCGTTCGTTGCTGAACACAAACAATATCTCAAACTCTGACGCATTTCTCTTTGCTTTTTCATTCATTTTCATTCACATCCCAGCCGCTTTTATTTAACAATAATAGTTCACAACAATTGAAAATTTTCACTTATTCATTATTATAATTTTTGTTGGTTCTACTTCGCTTTCGCTTTCGTTAACATTTTCATTAATTTATCAGTTTATCAGTTACAGTCAGTCAGTTAGATTTTTGTTTACATCAAATAGTGTCGTCTGTTGACTATTTTGAAATTTTGCTTTAAAATCCCGAATCAAACCGCAACGAAAAATATGCAAATATTCATTAGCTGCAAGGCATTCAACGGATACTTCAAGCAAGCAAGCAACCAGTGATACTGTTTGATTAGAATACATACAGATGGTCAAAATGCATTGAATGAATCCTCTCAATGAAATTCAGCCTATTGCTGCTAAGTCACACAGAAAAAAGACCAATAGTAACACAATATATACTTTACAACATCAATAAGATCTCTTTTTCATTATTATTATTATTATTATTTAAATTAATCTGCACAATTCAGTTGAGCTTTTATAGATTAAATCGGCAAGAGAAAACCTCTAATTGTTTTGATTATTTTAAAATTAGCATAAATAAGCAAAATTAAAATCTTTAAAAATAAATATCACAATATTGAGAAATCACACTATTTTTTGATATGAATTTTTGAGAAACAAATATCCAAGCAAAAAAACATCAGTGTGTTCGAATTCACCTAGTTTGGAATAAGTGTTATGTTAATTTTTTTTTGTGCTTCCTATGTTCATGTAAATAAATTGTCCCAGAACTATATTCTTCACCAGTACTATTTCTACTGTTATATTATACTGTTGGGCTTTACATTTGCCAAAATCGATTTAGTAGATCTGGTTTGGCCTAGACATTGTACATCTGCCAAACGATCACGTTGTCAAGATTATTTATTGTAAAACGTTTTCATTTTCAATTAATAATATTAACCTTGCAACTGATCCTGAGGTATCTAAATCCAGTGCGGCTTATTTATTTATACATATCCGTTTGCAAGATGATGAGCAAACAAACTTTTACAAGCAGATTAGTATTGGAGATAGATGAACCAGGGAAAAATAATATAGCCAAAAAAAATGTAAAATTTGAACTGGCGCAATTGGAGGATGTTGCCTTGAATTAGAATTATTGTCAAAGTTCGCTTGAAAATGAGCATTTATTTGAGCGCTCTATGTCCAGTTTTTGCCGACGGCTAGCAGCTGTCTTGCGATTCAGGAACGTCACCAACGGTGATGATCGATCTGTTAACACTGCAAGATGCAGGCGAGATGCAGGTGCTCTCCCCCCCACTGGGAAGTCAATATTTCTTACAGAACAGGCGGGGCTATGCATCGTTGAACTGTAAAAAAATTTTCAATCCTTTCATTGAAAATGACGCCAGGCTGTCTATGACGCTTACAAGACGTCACTGTCCTATGATACCAATTGCCAATGAAATATTGCCCTTCTATCACTCTGTCAGATTTTGTGAGCTATCATTAAAATGCAATAATTGTTTTGCACTCAAATTTTCAATAGTAAGGTCATCGTTGTGTTGTATACCTTTTTTTTTTTAATATTCCAGTTGGGCTATATCAAACTGTGAAATTTGACTGAAAAGCACATTCAAAATCAATTTCTCCTAAAACTTTTTGCTGCAAAATAAAAATTTGTTACTTTTCCAACAGTTGAATATGTTCGATTGAAATGAAACTGAAAAAGCGCAGTTTGAATTGCAAGCAAATTTTAGCCAAATTAGTGCAAATATTATCAACAAGAAGAACATTTTTCTACAAGTAATAATAAATTCAAAGAATATTGCATTCAGGTTTAGCAAAAAATTTGCTAGTTTTTCTCTTTTTCCAGCACCGCCATGCTATTTTATTCATCATTAATTCAATTGATTGATTGGATTAAAATTTTTAAACAAAAATTATTAAGCAAGTAAAAAAATGAAAAAAGATTGTTGTTTCTTTAAAGATTTTTTTCAACTGTTTCAGAGGAAAGAACTGATCACTTCGATAATACCTCCAAAAAAGAAAAGATGACTCACCTCCACGACCTATTTCATTTTCAAAAATGGATTCTTCTTCTATTACACAGCCTGGCTCATCAGGTATCATTACACGTTACTTGAGTAAAAAAAAATATATATATTTAGAATTAAAAAAGAAAGACGACAGGATGTAACGAAAATTAGCTCTATTGAAAACGCACAATAATAATAACAGGTCCTTGCAACAGAGATGAATTAGGTTGTTGAATCGTTTTTCGTGTAAAAAAAAGCACAATCTCTAAGGGAGCCTATCCGACGGTGACACTTCCACATTCAGACTTAGGTTAGACAATTCAACTGCTTCATTTTGCATAATAAGCAGTTTTTATAACTGCCAAATAATAGCCAGTTTAAGAAGTAAATTGTCTAATAAAAAAAAAGTCTGTAATTGTAATGTCGTGATCACCTGGACTTGTAAAGAAACATATCGGTCAAGCAGTGCTGGTGTCTGCTTCCCTTCCGGTAAGGCTAATAGTGTGTATGTGTGTGTGTGTGTGTGTGTGTACATGTATCTTTGCTCAACCATCCCTCAAATAAATAAATTACGCTTCTTCACTTGCAAGGTGCCACATTTTGTTCCCCCTCTGGTCCCTGTTGGCCGACTGCTCGACCGGCATAATTGTACACACAAACACTGACCAGTAGTGGCCGGTGCCGAACATACTGGCGGCATGCCTTCGTTTCCGCTCAGCCGGCCAATGATCGTTATATCACAGGATGGGGGACACACAATGGTCGCAAGGTGGTCATTGGGTGCGAGCCAACTGGCTGCCCACGTAATCGCCACTCTGTCAAGGTCTTACCGGTATGACACACGGCCGTCGCGGTTCCGTACGCTTTGTGTCCACTGTTCACCACCTGCTCTCCGATCGGGCGGGGCAAATTGGGCAAACTGAAAGACGCTGATTGGCTGTTGACGCGGTCACGCGCCGTCTCAGCACAGCACGCGTTTATTGTGTAGCTCGTTCAGCAACAGGAGTTCGCATAGCTTCGGACGCGCTATCGCGATCACACGTCCATCTTGCCCAATACAGCATTTTTTTGCCTCTTTTCTAGATATTGTAATAATACACTGAGGCAACTACTATTGCATGCCTAATTTGAATATCATTGATCACCTCTGATCAACCAACTGCAGTCCACAAACATCTTCAGCCGACCATGGCGGCTTTGAGCCGTCTGCCGCTTTTTCTTTTTCTCATCTTTAACTTTTCGGTAAGCAAGAATTTGATGATAAACAAATATTCTCACACAGTATTCTTTTTCTATTTTTTTTTAAAATGAAATAAAAACATCTTCAGATTCGACTTGTGAATTGTTCTGGTGTTCTACAGTTTCGTATTAGTTCGTTTCAAAATTATGACAGTTTGGATGTGCATGGTCGATGTTGTATAGCTACTACGAGTGGCAAAAGCTCAAATCGAACTTGCTCTTCAACCGGCTGTCGACTTGTATTTCGGGTCTGCTTGAAACAGTATGAAAATGAGATCAACGCTGATCCACCTTGCACCTACGGAACCCACGTAGCAGATGCAAGCGAAAAACACGGCTCACCTTTCAGTATGCTTCGTCAACCTGGAAGTCTGAGCGTCACTGGCTCTGTTGTCACTTTTCCGATAACATTTTCTTGGCCGGTAAGTTAAAAACCATCACGTTATGTATTATATATGTATAATGGAACATATTACAGTACAGTGATTGTGTTTGCTTGCTATTTTTTATTTGTTATCAATTTCAATTTTTAGGGTACGTTGTCAATGATTGTCGAAGCTTGGCACGTTGCAAATGAATTGTTTCAAATTGAAACTGCAAATGCAGATGGTAAGAGCATGCATGTTGTGTTGTTTTCATTGCTTTTTCATCAAGCTTTGGAATGTGCTAAAGTTTGAAAAGAACACAAGAAAACAAATCAATCAACCTTTGTAGTTATTATTATTATTATTCTAAGTTTTTTTTTTAAATTGAGAAAAAATATATAGTTTTTATCACACATTGCATGTGTGTTGAGTGAAAATATTTTCAACGTTGCCTGTGTTTTCAGCAAAGTTGATTTCATCTGGCCAACTGTTGCTACGCGTTGCAGAAAGAAAAACCCTCCTAGCAGGAGGTGACAAGTGGACCGTTGGTGAATACAACAACGGTCACAGTCGACTTCGGATTCAACTAAGAGTTGTCTGCGATGACCACTACTACGGACCGCATTGCAACGTGTTTTGCAAGGATAAAGACGACAGCGGTGGTCATTACACATGCGCAAAGAATGGTACAAAAGTTTGTCTTGCCGGATGGCAAGCACCAAAATGCAAAGATGGTAAGAAAGTGTATATATTTGCATACATGCTCCGTCAGCGATGTTGTTACACTTGTTGTTGATTTATTTGTACTGATCGAAGCTGACGTCTGATTTTCTTTGGATATTCTTTTTTTTTCTCTCTTCCCCTATCCCCATCCCTCTCTAGACATTAGCTTATTTTTACTATGGTAATAGCATTCCAGTGCAGGTGCTGCCCGGTGATCATGTTTCTGTTGTTGATAATTCAGTAGAACAGTCCAACGTGTAAACACTGTGCCTGAGTCCAGCACGCAACAGCCGGCCCAGGCCAAAGTTAATGTCAGCCATAAGAGCAGGGCTATTGTTCCACAGGTCAAAACTGGGTCTCACATCTGCTCCGCCAGCTGGCCGCCGTAGGCGCTGATTACCGGAGGTCATGGGAAAAAAAGCTGACTACTGCTATATGTGAAGTTGAGAGTTGAACTTGCCCCGCCCCATCCGTCAGTCAAGCACTGTGCAAATGAAAGCTCAAGTGTGTAAAAGAGCCCGCTTTCCATTGCATTGCATGTGCAATAGGTTACGCAAAACGGGAAAGCAAAATAGCAACAACAACGACAAAAGGAAATTACAATGACACTGTGCAACAGTTTTTTTTTCATTTAAAGAATTTACAATTTTCAATCAATGATTCAATGATGAATGTTTCAAATGAAATTGGAATTTTACAAATTTAAATAACTGTCTAATTTCACCGTTTAACAGAAACTGATCTGATTAACATCCGTTACTTATATTAAAGGTTTAGCTGCTGAAGCTTAATAATATTAGGGTCAAACGTTTCTATTTAGGCAGAATTCCTTTCACCTCTAACAGCTATAGCATTATCCTACGATAAGCAGCTTTTAGTTTTGTAAGTTAAACTGCATAATAGTAGTCTGCTCTCATCCGCCTCCCATTCACCTGTTTCTCCTTTGTCAATCTTCGAAGTGCACTATAAAGCAGAATAGAAAAATTGTTTCACACACTAAAAGATTTTCCTATACATACATCTGCAATATATGTATGTATGTATATATGTAGTTCGGAAATGAAGACTTCAAAAGTAAAATAGTAAAACTGATAAATAATACAATTAGTATACTTTTAAAATGTATGCTATATAAATTTCAATGAAAAAAATTATGCTCAAAAAGTTGTTTTGATAATATTATTAACGTGGAACAATAACTATTTTCTTTACTTCTTCCAGCAATTTGCAAGCCAGGCTGCCACCCCCAATATGGCTCTTGTCAAAGACCTGGAGAATGCGAATGCCAGTCAGGTTATATGGGTGTAAACTGTGATCAGTGTCAACGCTATCCAGGCTGTCAGCATGGTACTTGCAACAAACCATTCACTTGTATTTGCGAAGAAGGTTGGGGTGGTGTCTATTGTAATCAAGGTGAGTGAGTTGAAACACTATCTCATATAACAAACAATGATTTGACGATCAACTTATGTTGTGTTTGCTTTCTTTTTTCTCAGATTTAAATTATTGTACTCATCATAAACCGTGTCAAAACGGTGCAACGTGCCAAAACACTGGCGCCGGCTCGTACACATGCTCTTGTCCAACTGGCTTCAGCGGCACCAACTGTGAACTGCGCATAGAAACATGCTTAGCTAGTCCTTGTCGTAATGGTGGAACTTGCAAACAATCAGCTGGCAATTACACTTGCAATTGTGCAGCCGGATTCAGTGGCAGACATTGTCAAACTAGCGCCAAAAGCTGCCAAGAGCAACCGTGCGAAAATGGCGCTACGTGTGTATCAGCACCAGCTTCAAAAAATGGTTACAGCTGCTTGTGTGCCGCTGGCTGGGAAGGTACAAATTGTGATATTGAACGTGACGAATGCAAGTTGGAACCTTGTTTAAATGGTAAAACAATTTTTTTCAGCAGAAAGAAATCATTTCTAGCAAGAAAGATTTTTGAAAAATAATGTTTGTGCATTATATGTAAATATATATATATATATTTTTTTCTCTTCAAGGCGGTCGTTGTGTTAGCAAATTTGGAGGATTCCAATGCGTCTGCCCGATGGGATTCGAAGGCAAACGTTGTGAACGGAACGTTGACGATTGTACAGAGGCAGCTTGCTTGAACGGCGGTACATGCGAAGATGAGGTGAACAATTTCCGTTGTCATTGTCCACCTGGATTCATGGGCACATTGTGCCAGATCAATGTCGACGAATGTGCCAGACGCCCGTGCGCTAACGGCGGCACATGCTTGGATCTGGTGAACGATTTCCGTTGCCTGTGCAAAGATGGTTACAAAGGCAAAGATTGTTCCATTGCTATTGACGAATGTGCGTCGAATCCTTGCAGAAATGGTGCCTCGTGTGAAAATGTGGCCGGCGATTTTGTTTGCCATTGTCCGGCTTGCTTTTCTGGAAAAACATGCACCATTCGTGCTGACCATTGCCTATGGCAGGCTAGCTTCAGGCCACCGAGTAGTCTGCTCGTTTACGAAGCTAGCATGTCTCCAACGAGTGCACGTGAAGCGCAAACATCACCTTCCAGCTCTTCTTCAATAAGCGAAATCCCTGTGCTCGTTGGCGCACCGTTGGTCTGCGTGCTTATTTTAATCATGCTCGTACTGGTGGCAGTATTATGCGGCCTGTATCGACGTTCAAAGCAACAACTGCAAGGCTCACTTGCATCATCGGCCAACAACAACAACAGCTCGGGAACACTAGCCGTCGACGACAATTGCACAATAAAAGGTACGATGAGCTTGTATGAGAAACAGAATCAGTGGAACGAATGGACACTGCATTGTAAACAGTCACGCATTTCTCCAAAGTTAGCTTTGAAAGATGACTGTTGTAAGTTGAAGCATCTATCCAACGACCTGTACGGTGGCCAAGACAAGCTATTGATGGACAACGATGACTTGTCGACGTGCAAAGCAGCCAATCCGTACTGTGTGATCAGCAATCCTTATGAGACGTTCCTCGGCGCGCATGCGCATGCTCGCAAACCGCCGAGACCACCTCCTGATTATTTTTCCTGCCAAAAACAACAAGCAGAGCCTCCTCCCCCTCCCCCTCCTCCTGCTGCTGCTCTATCCCCGGTCTCGTCCGAACAGGACTACAAAAAACCGCCGGCGCCGAATCGGACCTGCGATGACAATGTTAACAAACCCTGTGCCCAGCGTCAGCCTGACAGTCACGTGTGAAAAAGATGACGCGTTTCATTTTTCTGCCAAAAAATTTCCCTTTTATTAAAAAAATAATAATCGTTAACAATTGGACGATGATGATCACAAAGGAAAAAGAGGTCCGGCGGTAGTCGGGGACGAAAAATGACCGGACGACACACGCCCCTCTCTCTGATTCTTTTTCTCTCTCTCCAGGTTGGGATCTCAGATGCTTTTTTATTAATTTTATTTTAGAAACACGCCCTTCTTCTTCTTCTTCTTTTTGTACTGCTGTGTTGTTTGTTCAAGAAGTGAGCCGTTTCTGCTCTTGTTATTTATTTTATTTTATTTGTATTTTGTGTGTACATTAAAAAATAATTAATTTCATATTTTGTTTGAACATCATAATTCGAAACGTTTGCAAATTTCACAATTCCTCGTATAT
This sequence comes from Trichinella papuae, assembly GCA_001447755.1. NCBI lineage: Eukaryota > Metazoa > Nematoda > Enoplea > Trichinellida > Trichinellidae > Trichinella > Trichinella papuae. The sequence continues at coordinate 156,869 of JYDO01000070.1, forward strand.
ATATATATTATTTTTGTTCAAAAATGCATCACGGAAATCTCACGATGAAGGAAGAATACAAAAAAAAATACAAAAAAAAGAGAAGAAAACCTCAGCTTAACCTTTTTTTCAACCGTTTGATGAATATTATAATAAAAGAAAAAAATGATGTATTGGTCATCCAGCCGTGACATACTATGGACAGACTAATAATAATCACTGGCCGCCACTAATTATGAACAGTTGAGTTGATTCAGTGCAAAAAAGTTGATGATGACCAGTGACCGGCTAATTTCGACATGGGAATGTGAATGGCTTCGATCCGAAGCAGAACTTTGTCATTGGATTTGGCCATATGCCGGTGCATATAAGCTGCATATGGCACCGACAAAATAGTCAGTCTGGGAAAGTCGGCAAACATCTTTGACTGCTATTATAATGCTATTATGCATGCGTGACACAGTGTTCAAAGAGGTCATTTTCAAATTGAAAGCACAGCTGGTTAAGTCTCACATCCATTTTGAAATCTCAAAATACCGACAGCCGCTTCAAAACAAATCAATATTTCAAAATTTTAAATCAAATGTCAACAGTACAAAACAGTATTGTTGTTGTCAGTTTGATCAAACGCACAAAAAAGCATTAATAATTTGAAAAGCTTTCCGGTCAATCAGTTGTACATTAAGGAAGTGACCTCGGAATATATTTGACATGCAGCAGCAAGCTGAATCGATGTAATTACGTTACGCGCATGACAGCATGGAAATTGTAGCCCAATAAGCAGCTCGGTTCCATTAGCTTGAATTGTTATCTTTTGCAAAAGAGAGAAGCGTCAAAAGTAAAACACCTTTCCATTTCGACACTTTGTCAAAAGCATTGGAGCGAAAAATCAGTTCAAATATTCAAAAGAAGCAAAAAAGAAAACAACTTGCTTTAAAAAAAATTAAAGATAATAATTATTATTAATAAATTGAAATTCAATTATGATCAACTTTAAAATAAAATATATATACGTATATCCCAAATTTGTTTGTAAAGTAATCGCATCATTTTTCAACAGAATTAAAACATGTTTTCAAATACGAAGATTGAAATCGTCAAAAATATATAATATAATATAAATACATGCTTCAATTTATCATATATAAAGTAAATAAGTGGTAGAATTGCTTGATTTTGTAAAAATGAAAAAAAAAGAAGAAAAATAACAACATTAAAGCAAAATAAATTTAATGTCATAATTTATCTAGTGCACGTTTTGTAAATTCTATATTTAAGAAGAGTAAAAATTGATTGCTGCGCCATTTGAAAATAATTGAACAATGTCGTCAAGTGTAGGCAAATAATTTTTCATAAATATTAAAATTTTCAAATTCATATTACTTCTCAAGGTCACCTTGAAATGAAAAATAAGAAGAAGAATATTATTGTTGTTGCTGTTGTTGTTGTTTGTTAAATTTTCATTTCTGAAAGAATTTTGTTCCAATTTGAGAAATTGAACAAAAAGAAAATGACCAACTAGTTAGTTCAGTTGAAGCTTGCTAATTAATTGTTGTAGGTCAAGTTAATGACTTATATCCATAGAATACTGTATATATTGTTGTTCACACTGACTACTAGTGGCCAGAAGAAAAGTTGAGGAAAGTATTTTTGTCAAGCGTGATTCACATCTGTCGTCATCAGCATATTTCCTGTTTGCTCAGGTAGATGGATGTTTGTAGGCTTGTTAGCGTCGTTGTCAATCTGGCGATGACCGATGGAACCAGATGCACAACGGGTTCCACCACTCTTCAACTGTTAAACACTGTTCAACATCTGCTCGGCGTAAAAACTTGCACCGTCATTTTAAACATATAATATTTCCATTTACTTTATTTCGAGAGGTGAGTGAACACAGTTATTAAGAAAATATCTAAACAAGCTTATTTTTTCATAACACAGCCAAATGGCAGATGTTGGCAGATACAAAATGAGTGCATAATTAAAAAAGGAAAGAAAAAAACAATTTTTTAAACTAAAAACAATTTTCGATGTACATATATCACTAAGCTATTTGTTTATATATATATTGCTGGCTTAATTAATACGGTAGTCGATTTTTGCTTTCAATCATTGAAAATATCAAAAGCATCTATTTGCCACTGGATATCAGAAAATTGTACGTTTCATGCTACCATGTAGCAGTCAACTTTACTATCGTCGTCGAATGATTGAATGTGAAAAGCACAGGTGAAGCGTACAGTTCGTATTGAAGCTTTTTCAATTTGGTTCAGGTCAAAAGTCAGCCACTGAACTCAATCAACAGTTTAACCTGACGATCATCATTTTCAATAGGCGGCAGATGATAATTGACAACGAAAGAACACTATGATGGCAGGCAAAAAGCAACTGATCATCAGCACATCCGGCTTGCAATCACAAACTATTTCTATTTTCACTTTGCATTTTCCCCCCTACTCATCAATAATAATATTTGAAAAAATGCCCTATTTTGATGTTCAATTTGCACTTTTTTAATTGAAAATACAAAAAAGAAAATTACAACCAAATTATTACATCTATAAACATATCAGTAGAGTGTAAGAAAAATAAAATAAAATAAACAACAACGAATGCTAAATTGGACTCAAAACCATCTTAAATGCAAATAAAAATGACATAAACATTCAGCAGTTTTTCTTGACAGTCATTTTACTTAATTTTCAAAAACAAGTCTTACAGTAAGTCTCAAATTTTCAAAAGTTTTGCATTTGTTTTTATTTACACCTTATTCTTTGAAATGTATTTCAATTTCAACCGTTATTATTCACCAAAGACAATGAAATAACTTCTGCACACCTGTAGCTGTTGTTCAGCACTTGAATAGTCATATATGTATATCAGTGAAAAAGCACATTGCCAAAAAAAAAATAAAATAAAATCTGCCATGCCGACCCATTTTATAGCGCAAATAAAAAAATAACTGTTGTCAAAACTGTTCTGTTAAAATAAAGCTAATGACGAAAATTTGCTTTACGTACTACGCCGTAATCTTACTTACAACTTTGATCAAATGTAATAAGAACGCGAGTACCATAATAATGATAATAATAATAATAATAAAGATAGAATCTTACCAAATTTGAAACCATTACAGCGAGAATGTGGATAAAACATAGATGAATGAAAGAAATAAAAGTAAAGCAACAAAACTGAAAACACTGTTCGACATTTCTCCAATTCACAGAATAAGAAAATTAACTCTCTAGCGTTACATATTCAACTGTTTACACAATCAAATATCAGTTCTGTGTAAATAACAGACACAGTAATCCTCAAGCTTTCGGTTGATAATTATGCAAAATTTAGAATATGATCCAATAACAGAATGATAATATTCACATTCACGCACTGCAATTGTAGGATATTGTTAATTTGTTTTTTTGTTCTTTTTTTAATAAATTATTTAAATACAAAAGAAAAACAGTTCTATTCTATTCCAACAAATAACACAACAGCATGTTTTACATCTATCCAAGTTGATAAAAAAAAAATTAACAATTTGTGGCTCATTGAATTATCAAATCATCTACCAAATAAGCAATAATAATAATAATAACAAAGAGAAAACTTCAATTTTACCAATTTTCAATGTTCATTTGACTTTTCGACTAACATTAGCCGTTGTTTTGAGAAGTTTTCGCTTTTTCGCCACGGGTGTGGAACTTTCAACCGACGACCATGGACACGGCCTTCCGGCGAGTTCATAACAATGTTTAACATAATCTTTTAGATGAGGTTTAAACTTTCGCTCCAGACCACTGCTATTCATGTAGCGCAGAGTGCCAAAAATTCGCCTTCTAGGATGGGCACGATCGTGTTTGCCAAAAACCCAAGCAACACCAGCAAAACCATTCGGATCGCGTCCATCCAATTCGTACTTGTCATTCATACTGAAAGCACAATTTTGAATTATGAACAAAAAGTGAAAATACAAAAAAAAACATATTCATATCTCGTACTGTATTAACCAATTGTAAGCAATACTGACGTTCGCAGTCCATTCTATAACTTTTTTACCCCAATACATACGCATGTAACCGTGCATTTTTCCTTCGTATACAAGCTCCAGTTGACAAGCATTCCAATATTGATCGTGCGTTTCTCCTGCAATAAATTTATGCAAATTTATACAAAATATACAACAGGATGATTTTCTTTTCTTTGTTTGGATAAACCTTTTTCCAATTGTTCAGACGTGTAAATGTAATCTCTCTTTGCCATGGCTTGCAATATCAACGTGTCCGTTGCCCATTTCGGTAGACATTTCAAAGAATCATAATTCTCTGAATTGTAATGAACAAAATTCATGCTCAATTCACGGCGTACCAGCAATTGTTCAACAAAAGCATCTTTCACACTCTTGTTAGTTTTACTTTTGTTAACTTCCAAAATGATTTCTACAGTGCTTATGTGGCCAAAATTGATATACGGAGACAAACCACTCTGGCCATCCAATCCAGGAATATTTCTCAACTTATCATAATTAGGCAACTTTTTGCTGACAAAATTTTCCAACAATTTCACCGCTTCACTGTGACCACCGTGAATATTTGCCACTTTCTTCACAGTCATATCCACATTCAACTTTGCCAGAATAATATCGTCACTTTGTGACAAATCAATCAGCGGTAGATTGTCAGATATGAGCGGCTTATTGTTTGCAATCACCATTATGCACTCAGGTTCGACCAGATATTGTTTCACATATTTCCATATCTTCCGACGTATAGTGTGCGCCGCGAATTCTTCCTTCTCACTAACCAACTCCACCGGAACCACCACATTTGTTTCAACTTTCGTGAACTTGCACTCAATCTTGTTGTTCACCTCATCATACCTACAAATTACTCAAAATCAATCAATTATTAAAATAGAATTTCAAATTACAACATTATTTGTCACACTGTCATGCTTGGAAAATAAATTTAGCTTGAAAAATCTTTAATACAGTACCACTCATAATTTCAAATTATACATACCGAACAATAGCCGCATAACAACATCCACATTCGAGATGAAATTAAAATGTCAAACAAACAATACTTACCGGTTGAAATGGAAAATATACCTTACAAAATTAAATTATTAATTATGAAATAGTAGTTAAATTTAAATAAAAGAGTAATCGAATAAATTAATGTAAAAACAAAACATATTTTCACCACTTATTCTGATAACGCATATAGCCCGCGTCGACGATCACTTCGCAACAATTTTCAGCCAGTTTAGCAATCAAAATTTCGCATTCGCCATACAAGACTACCAAATCAATGTTTCGTTCTTTTTTCAGTTGCTTTTCCAAATCTCGCAGACCATCCAACATGAAAGCGCAACGACGTTCAGTTTCTTGAGGAAAATTGTCCAGCTTGCCAGTGTGAAAAACAAAGCATGCCAACACGGGCACTTGATGCTCGTTCGCTTTCTGACAAGCTAATTCCAAGGCAACATTAAACTTAACCCTGGGCGAAGCCTGAACCCAATACAGAACGTACATTCCCTTTTCGTTGCAAGGTTTCACATTCAACAGATGTATGCTTTTCTCGTACAGTTGCATTGATTGCTTCTGGGTAACTGCCGCGACATTGCTTTCAGCCATTTCTAGAAGAACTTACAGCATACAATCAACAGAAACATTTATTAATGCATTACACAATCACGAAAATTTAATTAATTTATTTATTTATTCATCACAATGTCTACTTTCTCAAAATGCACGGTATATATCCAAGAAAATAGCGCAGTATATATGGTATTTGCCATATTTGTTGGCTAAGATTTAAAGGTGCAAATATTGTTGAAATAATAAAAATGCACCTGCATATATAAACTGAAAACGAAATTTTGCCAACAATTCTTTCTCACAACGCAGTCGCCAAAAATGCCGAAACATAAATAAGCCAGTCTTCATATTCACCAAAAAATTGTCCTACTGTAACATTAAAATTAATTTTTCACGTCATTGATTAATAAATAAATAAATAATAACACTATATTGTGCTATACTGAAGCTTGTATTGCTGTTCTGCATGTGTTTTATGTATCTTTAAAGAAATGTATTTTTATAATACTTGAGTTTTCTAAACAAGATACAGTATCTTTAAGTTGCATCCTAAAAAATGTTAAGTAAAATATTGTTGCCTTGTTATATAATAAAGTGTAATTAAAAGTTGAATAAAGTATTCTTTGAAGGTTAAACTGATGATTAAGCCGGTGAAAGACTGAACTTCTATTCGATGTTAAATTCAATTCTACGTAGCTTTCCAATTTGATGATGCTTTCTGTTAGAATGTTTATATTATTTTTTGGTTTTTATTTATTGTTTAGAGTTCATTACCATGTCTGACAATTGGGCTGTTGATATGATAAATGACCTCTGGAAATCTAAAGACAAAATTCCTCAATATCGAGTAAGTATTCGTTTAAACTTTCTTGGGTATTATTCATTTGCACATCGACGAATAATAATAACAAAGAATGACGTGTGAAATAACATAGCTACATGTGTGTGCTTTTTGTTTAAAGTATGACGGGATGAGAATGGTATTTGAGGAGATGAAAACGTTGTATCAATCAAATCAGGTTGATGTGTAAGCAAGCAGATATTTTCAGTTTCAAAAATTGCAAATCAGTGCATGTTTCTTTTTTTTCATACAGAAAAGCCGCTATAGAAGGTGATACAGAATTGCACACAGTGATTCAAGCTAGACATCTCAGTATCCAACGAAACAAGCGTTGCTTGACAGCTTATTTGTACAATCGCCTGGTTCGTTTGAAGCACCTTCGTTGGAAAGCAGGCAGCGTTTTGTCGGCTGAAGTGCGAGCGAATCTTTCTGATCAAGAGGTAAAATTCAATCAGCGATATTCCACACTGACTTTGGATTTCAGATGGAATGGTTTCAAAATTACAATCAAATTTTGGCAAAGTACATGATCAGTGTAGACAGTGATGGTATGCTGGATTTGACGTTGAATACAGAGCCTCCGAAGCACATCTATGCGAGAGTTGGAAACATCTGTTTTTTTTTCTTTTCCTGTTTGTTGGCTTTAATGTTTCGACAATTTTTGAAGGTACGCTGTGTGAAGCATTATGGCATTTTCGAAACCGAAGACGGTCGTCAATTCAATCTCTGCGAAGATTCTGAACACTACATGCTGCGTTATGATTGCCAGCAGTTGATCAATCAAGGTGTGCTGAAATATGTTCCGAATGATTGAACACATTTTTACATTTAATATTACGAATTGGTGTGCAAAAATGCAAAAAAGCATCAGAGCAGAGCATATTCAATTAAACAACATTAGCCAAGTAATTTTTGTTTGATTTACACTTCATCCCATTGAAGGGTACTTCCATTCGTGGATTGGAGTGAGGGTCGATTTGATAGCCAAATGAGATACCCATTTCAACACATAATAAGGTCCACCAGCTTTGTCGTTTGTTCCAGATTTTCGCGATCCACCGAACGGCTGCTGACCAACAACCGCACCGGTGCATTTGTCATTCACGTAAAAATTGCCACAAGCTTCTCGCAAATCCATGCGAGCTTGCTTTACGAAATTCCTTAAAAGAAAATTAAATAATTATAATAAACTTAGATTTTACATCTTCTGCCAAAATTAAATACGTACATATCTTGGGCAAAAATAGCACCAGTTAGCGCATATTCGGTTGAATCTTTGATCGACGCCAACACTTCATTGCAATGTGTATCGGGATAAGTGATCACAGTAAGAACAGGACCAAAAATTTCCTCAACATGTCACAAAAGATGAAATCAATCATCATCATCATCATCAAGTGTAGTTTAATTTTTGTCCATGCTCACTTCTTTCATAATTCTGTCATTCGGATCTGAGCACAGCAGCAGAGTTGGATGGATGAAATAGCCTTTTTCGTCATCATAATCACCACCGTACAGTATTTTCAAGGATGGACTAGATTTTGCATGCTCAATATAGCTGCAGATGTTCTCAAATGCAGGACGGTCAATAACAGCCGACATGAAGACACTGTAGTCACGTGGCTGAAAATGTAAAATTGATGCAAAATTGTTAATTATGATAAATTATAAACTTACATCCCCAATTTTGATTTCTTTACAAATTTCAATCAAAGCATCTTTAAACTCGGACCACATACTCTGCGGTAAATACAAGCGTGAACATGCAGAACACTTCTGCCCTTGGTATTCAAAAGCCGCTCTGGCTGTGCACGCGACGGCCGTTTTGAAATCAGCCGAAGGGTGAATAAAATGAAAATTTTTTCCTCCGCATTCTGAAATCACAAACAAATAATTTACTTTTTAAAAATATAATTTATCATAATTTCAATTACCTCCAGAAAGTCTGGGAAAATTGTAATAGTTTTCAACATTGTTGCCAACTACTTTCCAAATGTGTTGAAAAACTGGCAAACTGCCAACAAAGCCGACGCCAGCTAAATGCTTGGAAGGTAGCACAACTTCGCCGAAAGTTTCTGATTTCGAAGGTATAAAATTAATCACACCATCAGGCAAGCCAGCCTCACGCAATATTTTAAATGAAATGTAATTGCTAAGTATTGCTGTTCTAGCTGGTTTCCATAAAACTACATTACCCTTGAAAAAATTAAATTTCCAACAACAACAACAACAGTAATAATAATAATTCAACAAACCATCAAAGCTGGACAACTGCTCATGTTGCTACCAATTGCGGTAAAATTGAATGGCGAAATGGCGGCAACAAATCCTTGCAAACCACGCAAAAGCAGCTCATTTTGAATATCCTTTGACGAGATTAGACGTACTTTTTCCAATTGCAACGCATAATAGGCATTGAATCGCCAAAAATCGATAAGCTCACAAGCGGCATCAATTTCCGCTTGTACAACAGTTTTTCCCTGTTCAATAAATAAATTTGCAAGCAAATTAAAATTTTAAAAAGAACAAACATTCTCTGTTTCCTACTTGTCCAAGCATGGTGGCCGCATTCAAATCCATTCTGTATTTAGTGGAGGCTAAATCGGCGGCTTTGAAAAATATTTCAGCCCGCTTTTCAAGTGGCATTCGTTCCCACGCCAGGCGACTATCCAATGCTACATCGATGGCTTTTCGGATCAAATTCTGATGAGAGAAGAAAAATTTTTTAATTAAAGAATATAAGATATATTCCAAAAGAAGAACTAGAAGAGAGAATATTCAACTGCATACTTTGTCGCAAACTGCAACTCGAGCTAACATTGTTTTATGATCAAATGGCTAAAAAATGATAAATATTGCATAAAAATAATATGAAATAAAAAAAAGAAATTAAACTTACCATACGTTGCTCACCGGTGAAGCCACAGTCGAACATTTCATTGCCAATAATGGCGTGTATATTGTTCACTTGTTTTGTCAAACGTGCAATTGCTTGATCAAGCTGAATTCTCTCATCGCTTCCCGGAGCGTAGCTGAGCACTGGTTCGTTTTGAGGTGTTTTCAAAAATTCTGCCGAAGTAAGCGTTCTATAATTTCATTATTAAAATAAAAATTATTTTCTCCAACAACAACAATTCAATTCAAATTTAATTTTCATCAAAATAAAAATGATCACTTGGTTAAATGAAAAACATTGTCTACCTGAAAAATGTTCGTAAAGCAAATCTTGAGCCGCTGATCATCTTTTTCATTGGATTAAACATCGGCGTCATCACTAAGTAGAAAAGTGAACAACTCTTCCCAGTTTTCAATGCTTCTTTGAAATATAATTTGAAAAACAACAACAATGACTAAAAAAAACTACAACTGAATTTCCAATTTTTTAATTAATTTATTTAAATTAAAAAAATACATGAGCATATATATATTTCGATGCAAAATAAATGCGAAATATAATTAAAATTTTACAATGATGAACAACATTCAATATTCATACTTTTCAGTTACAGAAAAAAGCATTCTGTAGTTTAAATCAAAAACAAATTCAGCATAATAGCACTTTTGAAACAAATTTACATTAATAATGAATGATAAAACATAAAGTAATAAAATGTCTCAATTTTTTACAGTAATCTTGGAATAATCAAGTTTAGACTTGCATATATCATTGCAAAAAGCAAGTATAAAAATAATTGCACATTGCTGTCCAAAGGAACATATCACGAAGCACTTCTTTAAAATAAAATATAAAAAACTTTTTTATTATCAATATCAGTTTACAAAATATCAACAACGTATTGCTTGTTCAGTTATTTTTCGAAAAACAAAACCATTAATAATAATAATGTTGATTAATAATATAATATCAGTGATTTTCGTTGAAGCAATGCCGTTTATTTGACAAGAATTAAATGTAAATTTTAAAACAAACGTCTGAAATTCAATTTTCAAAAAGGAAAAAAAGAAATAAAAAATCGCTTGCAATTCTTGTCACAAAGCTCTGCTTGTATTGGTTTCGTTTTTCAATCTGCTTCAACTTCAATTTCTTCTTCCGTTTCTTCTTCAACAACTGGCGAACCCTCCTCGGACTTTACTTCATTATCTGACCACTGATTATTATCCTTAGCCGGCGGAAGCTTGCTCGGATCAGTATCCAATTTTTTCTCGGCTAAAATTAATAATCAACAAACAATAAAAAGCTACTACTAAAATTATGAATTGCTTTAGTCGACAAAATTACCAGCAGTGCTTGTGTCGTCAGCATGCTTTTCTGCTTCTGCTTCATCTTCGTCGTCATCTTCCTCTTCAAGTGGATTTACAACCATCGAACGAGCACTCTAAATAAATACAATCGAAATCAATCAGTGGAGACAACAATTATTAATCATGAAATTAAAAATAACAATCTTTTACCAATGCAGCCAATTCTTGATCATTCAAATCTCTGTAACGGACGATTAAACGTGAATTCGGTACAGCACTGTGCACGTGACCATCTTTCACTCTGCGACGATTCAAACGTACTCTGCAAAAGAATCAATATTAAAAATCACAAATTAAAACTCATAATCAAAAAACAATCCCATCACCTAGTTTCCAATTCATTATAATAAGCACGTCCATCACGGAATGAGAAAAAATGATTCTCCTCATATCCCACTGAAGCTTTGTTCTTGACCGACCAATTGTACTCCCGCAATAGTTTAAAATCAAAACTAAAAATTGAAATCAAAATTATTTAAAAAAAATAATAATAAACCAAACAAATATATCAAAAATTATACGTTGTGCTCAAATCTATTTCACTAATATCTTTTCCTTCAACCGACTTCAACTTTCGAATAGTTTCCAACGTTGGCACAAAATACGCCACAAATTGTTCGCCTTTTTCATCCATCATACCCCTAAACAGTGAACAAATTAATTGAAAAAAAATAGTTTATTCGTATTTCATATAAAGTTTACTGTACCGAATCATAGCTCTGCAAATTTGATCAGCAGCCAAAGTTTCTTCTAATGATGTTTTATCACGTGGAGCTGGATCAACGTCAAATATAACTTGAGCAAAAGGATACTTCCAAGCCTTGAAAAATTAAATTAAATTAAATTTAAATTAAACTTTTAAATAAAAAAAACCCACATCAAAATCTGGAAACAGAGGCAACTCTTCCATAGCATAAACACCGCGTTTGCTGAAATGTTCACGTACTGGCTTTTTTGCATCTTCAAAAGTTTTGTTGATGGCAGTTAGTTGGCTTTCTCGGTCGCGATACAAAGAAGCTTCTTTCAACACTTTTTGAATGTGATAGCCGAGTCTGAAATTTCGTCACACACATTACATTTGAACTAATTAATATTTAAAAACTGAGTGCTCAAAAAAAATATATATATATAACTAACTATACAGAAACATAATCAAAATATACTTTGTTTCTTGACGTTCCGTTTGAACGCCAAACCGACTATAATCCGTTGAAATGTATTCAGTTCTTCTCATCCAAGGTACAGCTTTTCCTCCGTGACGACTTCTGAAAAAGAAAACAAAGAGAACATTCAAACTTTTATATTTAAATTAATAAATTTACTTCTTCATAGTTGACGATAATGCATCTTCATCTGAGCAGAGCAATTCATCAGTGGGATGCAATTCCACAGGTTCTAAATGATTAATTGTTCATAAAAAAAAGAAATAAGAAAGACAAAAAATTTCAAACATACCGTTTGGATTCGGCTCGTATTTATCAATCAAAACGAGATCAATAAAAATTCCAACATCGTCTTCCGTCACAAGTTCGCCAGTGTAAGCGCGTTCCATCATCGTTGTTTCATACTTGACGTGCCGATCGGCAGGAAACGGGTGTGGCAAAAATTTCGCCTCAAACGGCACATCAGGCAACGTATTCGAGTACATCGGTTGAAACGGAATATCATATCTAGATGAAGATAATTGAATGCTAATTATTATTTTTTTAATGTGCATATTTTTTCAACATCATTACCTCACTTCATTTCTCGAAGTTGAATTGACGCTTCGACTGCTTGACGTGCCCGGCTGGTGGAGATTGTTTTTATTTACGGCGGACATCTTGGGAAAATTTAAACAAAAACAAAAGCTATAAGTATTACAACTTTACACACGAAAATACTTTCTGTAATTATGTAAAAAAATTCCATAAAAGTAGGAAAAGAAAAAGCTGTTAAATGTGAAAAAAGAATTTTTTTTAATTTTACTATGACAGAAAACATGTTCAAAAATAAAAAATGCATGCTACTTTACAAAACTGACAAATTGTTCACTTACTTCTTTATCGCAGCATAAAACACTAAAACAATAAATTGCTTACAGTATACGTGATAATCAGTACGTAATGTACAATTTTATTTATAAAAAAAATTTAATAGAAAAAAAAACTAAATATAAATTTAAAGTACATCTGTCATTTTATTTTTATTTAAAAATTTTAATTAATTAATAAATTTGTCAAAAAAACTATTTATATTTGTTCAGCCAGGTCATTGCTCATTGATTAGCCATTTTCGCCTGTGTTGTGATTGGTTGGTTGAATGATCGATTTCTTCGTTTGCAAATGATTATTGCTAGGCTTGCTGCAATCCAGAGAATAATGAATTCATTGCAATGATGATGATTAAAATGAACAAAAAAACTTGACATTACAAAAATTCACCCTCATCATTTCAATTGAATGATAAATTGTCCGCATAAACTATTTACTTTTATCATTTATTTATTTGTAAAATATAGGCAAAATTTCTGTTTGTTTGTACTATTTTACCACAGAACTAACAACAACAACAACAACGATAATAATTTGATTAAATTTTCAATTTAAACTTTTTTTTATCTATCCTGTTTTGTATATTTGTTTCATTTTATTAAATTGTGAACTCGATGATATGATTCAATTGAGACGCGACCTGGAAAATGCGACAACCATCGGCTTGCCGTGCAATATGTAGCCGTTGCAATGGTGCAACGCGGCCTCGGCTTGTTCAACGGAACCAAAAGCCAAAAACGCTTGCCCACGCAGACGTCCCGTCTGCATCACTTTGACGTGCAATTGGTGGTGTTGAGATTCTGCATCTTGGACGAAATTGCCAAAAATGCGTCTCATCTCCGTATCGGTGACCCGTTTGGACAAATTTTTCACATACAGGCGAGAACAACGCTCGCCGGGACTGTAGTGCTTGAACGCCGGCAGCAGCTTCATCTGCTCTTGGTCAACGCGATTGCGTTGGATTTCTTCGATGCTGACCAGCGGCAATGGTTCTGCAGCAACTTCGCAACCGGATATGCCGGCGGCTTCTTCCTTGGGCAAAGGTGCCGGACCGAAGGTGCCGAAACCACCGGGGCAGTGGAGAAGCGTTGGACCGTCGTCGGCGGGCGGTGGTCGTAAGTGGACAGTCGCGAACCGCAAAGCGGGACGCTTGGTCGCCGCCGCCGACCGTACCGCCCCGGGAACGGCGTCCACAATTCTGGGGGCCACTTTCGCCGGCAGTGCCCTTTTGATGGCTTTGATTTGCTTTTTCAAGTGATCACGGTCGGTAGAACCAATCGACTGCTTCCCAGGAACCCAACAACGGCCGGTTAGTTCTGCCTCAGGCTGGTCGTCTTCCATTTCCGCGGCAATCCACTGGTCATCGTCGTCGTCGAACGGACAAGGCAAGCAGAGTTTATTCATCAGATGCAATACCTGCGTGTAAAACTCGGGATACTTTTCCAAACACCAGGTAATCCGACGCAGAGCCAGCCGATTCGGCGGAGGGTAACTGTACGCCAGTTGACTAACGGTGGGACATTTTTGCTCGACCAAGCAGCGCGCCAACTGCTCCAAGCTGCCCCGAAGCTCTTCTGAGGCGCAACTGCTGCTGCCAGCCGACTCCCAAACGGTCGGTATCCAATGGCGATCCTCGGCTCTGGCCCAAGTGACAACCAATCTACTGCCGACCACATTAAGCTGATGCAACTGAAGCAGGGCAACTCTGGCCTCTTGGACACTTCGAAATGAGGCAAACGCGCAATGCTTCAACGGACCGTCAGAGCTCATCACTCGAACCCGACAGGCTCCAAACTGTGACAACAAACTCATCTTGTCCGAATCGGTCAGACAAGCCGGCAGATGACGAACAAGCAATGTACAATTCAACGTATCTACATAGGAAAAGGTGGATGTGATCATTTCTGAAACATTCACAAAGCAAAATCACCTATGAACAACAACAAATCAGTAGTTTAAAATATTTTTTTTTTCAAATATATAAATAAATAATAATAACAACAAAAAAATATGCGCGTTGATCATGATGACAAAGACAATATTAATATATATGCAGCAGGTTTTCCGCTGATGCTTTTATTATAAAACATCTTTGACAATCACTGACTATTGATAATTTAAAAAAAAAACAAAATTTAATAAATAAGATCTGCTTGTAAAAAAAGATTCATCTTGGAAGTTTAGCAACATGGTAAAGTGGTACTAAATGTGTAAAAGTAAAAAAAATGGGGAAGGAGGGGGGGGGGGAGAAAACAATTATGCGCTGTTGTTCAGCTCATGTTATTTCTGTCCTCGGTAGAGCTGATGAAGAGAGAGGCTAAAATTGGAATTCATGTAATAATCACCATCGCTTGCCGGCGGACTCAGGCGTATTAGCCACGGCTTGGACTTCGGTTCCGCTGTATAAAGCCAAATTGAAGCGCACAGAACATTAAAATCAAACAACATTCAACAAACAACTGCTTACAAATAACCGGAGTAATCTCGGGCTGATTCAACAATTCTGGCTCTCGTTTTACGGAAACATTTCGACCGTTCAGTGCGCGACTGATTGCACCGCCGGATATAGAACTCGTCCGTTGCAATGTGACCGGAGATGCAACTGGCGGATCCACCTCCTTTGAAAACCGATCCTCGTCCTGTGAAACGTTCATCATCAATTTAAAATTTACAATACAACTTCACTTTTATTACCGGCATCGTGAGATTGTCAATATTGATCTCGCGAGCCAAATCTCTAACCAGAAACACGTCAATCGGTAGTTCTTCACTTTTAACCAACAACGCGTACACTGTAGTATCATTCTCACTCTGAAAAGAAGAAAAAAAAATACTCGCTTTCTTCTTTCGTTCATTAATATTACAATTACAGTATTCAAATTTCATCAAATGAAACTGACATCAAATAAAACTAATCAAAATGCACAAAAACAAAACAAAATCATGCTACTTTCTTCAAAACTGACTCGCCCTTTTTATTTAGCAACATTTCAACTGAAAAAAATGTTGTTCAAAATATAAAAAAAAAATTTCTTTTTTTAAATCTTACGTTATTTCCCCAAAATAAAAAATCACCTTGTACGGAAAAGGCACTTCCAGATCAGTACCAGTGTCTGCTTTGATAGCAAACACTGTTGACCCGGGAATATATGCGGCCAACTCTTTTTCATTCACGTAGTAAGCATCAGAATTGTTGTCAGCTTCAATGACATTTTTTATACTCTAAAAATTATCCTCATTTTTAATCTGGAAAACAAGCACATGTGTTGTTTGTTTAAATTGTAAGAAATAAAAGTAAAAATAATCGCATAAAGTGTTGTACTTGTTTCAACCATTTGATATGACTATCCAAGCTGCGTTCCACTCGCTCTTGTTCCGTCAATTCGAGCTTCAAATTGAACAGCGCCTCTGTGGCGGATGGGTTCAGTTCACCTAGCTTACCAACTGCTCCACCTCTGAGAATGATCTCATTTTGAATAAAATTAAAATTAAAAATAAAAAGTGAATAAATTAATTCACTGATTATTAATTAAAATTCAAACTCACTTCCATTGCACGCTGTTCTTTGACTTCTTTTCAATCAATCCGACACCTTCCAAAACGTTTGTAATATCATAAATGCGTCGCTTCTGCTTCACTTTCAGTCGATCAGCAGCCTAACATATGAAAAAAAATATTTCACAAAAAAATCAACAACCAGAAGCAATCTGTGTTAATATTAATTTTAAAAAAATTAAATAAACAAAAATAAATTTCAAGAGAAAATTCAAAATTAACTTACAACGTTCAAATCAACAACACCATCTTTGGCTTCTTGGAGAACTTTCAAGAATTTTTGAGTTAGCAAGCCCAACGATTTTTCAGCACGAGCACCAATTGGCGAAGAGTGACCATAAGCACCGGGTTCCACAACATCATCAAATTCTTCATCATCTGACATCATGACTATAAGGCAAAACAATGCACAAATGTCGTCTCAGCAATATGTCGTTTTCAATAACACTATAAACAGTTAAGAGTACTAAAGTAACAACCAATGGATTACTGTATTTTTTGATAAATTCACTGACCCAGTTGAATTTTAATTTATTCAATTAAAAATAATAACAATAATTATTGTTTTTAATTTTTAAACTAATATTTAAATTTTAAAACATATTTTAACATTCATTAACAAAAATCTAATCCCTTTGGCTACAGTAGTAGTACTAGTAGTAGATAGTAATACTAAAGAAAAGAAAAATTTTTTTTTAACTTTATTAGCAATTTATTCTTTTTGAAATTTAAATTTGTAATTTTCAGTCAAGTCGACAATTCAAGTCAATATTATAATTCAGTGAATTTATTTTTAAAATACATGCACTATTGCAGAAGGAGTAAGTGGCACTTTAGAGAAGAAAAAAAAAAAGAAGTAACCTTCATCGCATCTCACTGAAAGATACGTAAACATTTTCAACTGGCTCAATTTTCATCTCACTGAAAGCGGTCATCAAATCGCCGGCAATTCTGTGATAACGAAGCAACGCTTGCTCTGACAACGGTGGATGCGTGAGCGCCATCTCCACCGACG
The DNA here is from genome assembly GCA_001447755.1 of Trichinella papuae. Taxonomy (NCBI): domain Eukaryota; kingdom Metazoa; phylum Nematoda; class Enoplea; order Trichinellida; family Trichinellidae; genus Trichinella; species Trichinella papuae. The sequence continues at coordinate 174,157 of JYDO01000070.1, forward strand.
TCACCGCACCTAAGATCATGCTTGACGACATCTGGTGAAAAGGAGGTGAGCCGCTCAAATGGCTCAATGTTAAATTGTAACGACGAGCTCGGTCTAGGTGTTCCCGCGTTTCTATCGTTTCCGCATCCAACGCACCAATGTCAATGACATCACGTTTGGTTTGGAGTACAATTTTGCTAATTGTCGACTCGTCATTTTCAACGGACGGAATTGATTCGGATTTTTGCACAAACGATTCACCAATTTCACTTGTGCACGAACTGAAAATGCATCACACATTAAAATCATCCTCGACAAGCTTCAACAAACTTCTCCCATGCCTGGACGAATAACCTTCCTGTTCTTCGGATATGATGCGAGATTTGTCATCATCTGTCTTAGAACTTGTTCTTTGGCGACAGCAGCAGCAGCATAACAAAGAAGCAGCGTTTACTGGCATTGGGAGTAGTTTGAAAAGTTTTCCCCTTCAATTAATAAGCTTGACTTGACCAGTGAAAGCGAACTGTATCAATGCAGCTTCAACAACATCAACGCAAATTGAAATTGCACTCATTCGATATTTTCTGAAAATCAACTTTGAATATTAAACTGCTTTTGAAATTCAAATTTTAATTAATCGTTTTAAAAACAAAACTTAAATAAGTGAAAACAAAATCTCACAATCTTATTAACATTGATTCAAACGTGAAAGAACTTTATATACCATTGCAGTATAAACACAATCAAGTCTGCACAACAGTTATTCATCCATTAAATTAGAAATATATAACTTTTGAATTGACATACAATGAACAATTCTAAAAAAATTGTAATAAAGTGAAAATAAAACATTATAAATACTGAATTTAAAGAAAATGGATGAATCATCTAGTGTTCAGCTGGGTACTTGTATAATAGATAAGTTTCAATTCTTTAAAACGAGGAGATAATTTTTGATATTTGCATACAAAATAAACATTGACGTGTAATAAGTGAATGAGATGTAAGTAACATCTTGACATATGTATACTTTATTGACAATTATGCTTGCATTAAAAAAAACTAAATTTACCACATGTTCCATACTTTATAAATTACTTTACTAACCATTAAAAAAACACAACAGTGCAATTTGCTTGTAATGTGTGATGGAATTCATCGGTTAAAGCTGAAATGACAAAGGAAAGTGAATTTCTTTTTCCAACCTACAATAATGAAAATCAAGTACTGTTAATACAGTTCAACATATATTTGTTGGTGATTCTTGTTTTTTTTTTCAATATAAATTTCAATCATGTTTATATAAATAATTTCATTTGAAGCAGATTATTAAATAATTTCATTGTAAAAAATTGAATTTTTTTTAGCTAACATATGAAAAAAAAATCACTCGAGCTGTTTGGGAGAGTGAATTCATTCATCACCATATACACAATTTGACCGACAAGTGGCAGATTGAATGGGAGGAAAAGAGCAACAGCATATGCAAAACAGAATGACAAGCAGATCAATTTTTTCACATCATATGAAAGTGTCAACAAGCATCTATATAAATTTAGCTGACGAATGAATTGTTGAAATTGAAACTCTTCTCTCTCTCTCTCTATTCAACAACCCATCGATGCTATTATTGTGTGCGTGTACACCTTTGCAGATGAAAAGCATATCATTAATTTTGTTGACATGTTGGATGTTGAAAAAAAAAGCACGAATGTCATGCTTCTTTTTTTTGTCATTTGCATTTGAAATTGTAGTTCAAATTTTGCATCAAATAATGACCAGCTAGTAGTAGTAGTAGTAAGTAGTATGCATGTAGGAGGAGGTGGGTGAGATATTTTTGAAAAATTCTCAAAACAAGTATTTCTTGATTGATTCTGTGCAAAAATGCGCATTTGCTAGATTGAATAAAGGTGAAGACTTGTTTTCACTTTTGGCCTTCGAATGAAAATTGCTGCTTTGCCAAATTTATACAAAAAATTAATCTGTTGAATGTTGAACGCGATATTTGATTATTGAATTTTGTTTTCTTTCGATAAAATGAATCATTAATATTCATCATCATCATCATTTATTTCAAAATGACAATATATTAATAACAAAACAATTGACAAAAAAAAAGTTGAAAGTGTGACACACAGCGGTTGACAACATACACGGATAACGTTGGGGAAGAAGGGGTAGAGGTGGGGGATGATCCGCATGTGTACACTTGCTTATCCAATTGTTGTATATCATCATCATCAACGTATATACATGTATGCAGCAAAAGTGTGAATGCATGTTTTTTTATATAAATATAAAACACGGTTGATTAAATTTTCATTTTCTCCAACAATTGAGAAAACAAGCTCGGTTAGCTAGCTAGCCAATATATCGGCACAGCACAATGAATCGAATAAAGCTCTTCTTCGATGGTGTAGACCCAGTAATTGAAAAATACCATCTTTGTTCAATGAACAATTTATGTAATATAACAAACAATTTATCAAGAGGGAGAAAAAAAAGGACGAGTAAAAAAACAGAGGTGAGAAATTTAGAATAATAAATAAAATTCCAATATAAAACAGACAAAATAATATTATAAAAAAAACACATATATATACCCTGCTTGTATGTGTGTGTGTGTAAATTGCATTATTGTTAAATGTGCAAGAATGCGTGTGTGTTGTGTTGTGTGCAGTCGGTCAGTGTCAGTATGGCTGCATTGAACGAATGTGGGACCTGCCACAATCGATTAGGTACAAACAACAAATGGCCACTTTTCATATCAATCAATCAATCAATCAATCAATACATGCATATATGGAGAGATTTTCTTTTTTTCTACTAAAATTTCCACTTGTTCATTAAAAAAATATTCTTCGTTGTTGTTTTCATCTTCATTATTGTTTGTTGTTGTTGTTGTTGGTTATTGTGCAGACATCTTCTACAAATGATTGACGGGATAATGTCTGGCATAGCCGCCTGCACTGGCACCGGCACCACTGCTCACATCCGTATGGGATTTGATGATGATCGCTTCGGTGGGCACGTAGAGCGGTTTGCCACCGTGCGTGGTAGCTCCAACAATGGTCCGACAGTCGCCTCTGGAGGCTGGTGTGCAACAGCAGAGACGCAAGCAGAAACGCTTCCAAGAGTCCAACGTTTTCGGCGACCAGATCCATATGCCGGACGTGATGCCGACCACCAGGCACATGAAATACTTCAACACGGCAATGCTGAATTCCGGCTTCGTCGGCTGATGAGCACGGCCGGTTGCCAGGGCGCAGTCTGGACCTTGGCACGTAATCGCCATCTCCCACAGCACTCGGTAATGCTGCTCGTAGAAGTAGCAGCCGATCAGAATGGTCGCCGGGATTGTGTAGAGCACGCTGAAAATGCCAATTCGAACCATCAGCTTTTCGAGCTTTTCAATTTTCGACAATCCCTGCTGCTGTTTGACAATGTGATGTATGCGCACCAAAGAGACGAAGCCGGCCATCAGAAAGAACACGCCCAGCACCAAATAGGCGAACAATGGTCCGAGAACGAACCATCGCAGCCAGCTGACGTCGGTATTGCCGACGGAACAGATCCCACTGATGGGATCACCGTCCACGGCGGACAAGGCCAAAATGGCGACCGTTTTCACCGAAGGCAACGCCCAGGCGAACATGTGAAAGTACGGCGAATAGCTGCTTATGGCCTCGTTGCTCCACTTCAAGCCGGCAGCTAAGAACCACGTCAACGACAACACCACCCACCAAACTGAACTCGCCATGCTGAAAAAGTACGTCAACAAGAATACAACTGTACACACAGCTGCCGGACCGCTGCCACTGGAGCCGGTCCTTATAGCTGAACCGTCGCAGGCGACTGGATCGTGACCAACCACCAACCGGATTAAATATCCACCGCTTACCATTAAATAACAAAACGACAAGAAAATGATCGGCCTTTCCGGATAATGGAAACGGTGCATGTCGATCAAGAAGGTCAAAACGGTGACCAGGGTCGACATGAAGCACAACACCGCCCAAAGGCCAATCCAAAACGTGACAAAGTGGTGATTTTCAGAGCTCATGAACAAACCACGACACGGATAAGTGCAATGCGAGACGTTGCCCACTTGCGCTTCCGGGCTAGCCACCGGCACGAACGGTGCCCTGCATTGGCACGAACAAGCGAACCTGGTGGTGGTCGACGTGGGCGAGTGGTGGTCCAACGTTGGAGGGCGTCGGCCGGTCGGTCGTACTGTTGACGACGAGCCGAAACCAGAGCCGGCGTTGTTGTTCTGCTGTTGTTCAGTTTGGTTGGAATCCATGCACAGTTGATCCGGCTGGCCAAAGACCGGCAACTTGTCACAGTCCAAATTCGGGGGCCATTCGAAACCGTACTGACGCATCAGAGGCGCGCAGCCGGCCCTGGCTCGTTCGCATACCGACCTGCAAGCCGGCAGCGGTTTCGGATAATCCGCTATGCAAATTGGCGTGTACATGCTGCAGAGGAAGAAACGCAAATCCGGGCTGCAGTTGATTTCCACCAGAGGCCAGAACTGGTGCACTTCCATGCCGGCTTCTTGATTGGGATTGCGTGGGCGTAGTTTGCTGTGTGCTATCATGTTGTAGCCGATCGACTTGCACATCGGGATGCTGATCTCCTGACATCGTCGGTACTGGACTTGTTGACCAGTGTTGGAGAAAGGTTTGCCGAACGCGAGCACCGTAACAGCGTAGTAAAGCTGCAGTGAGAACAGCATCGGCGTCAGCATGACGCGCTTGTCAATTCAATTGTTCTTCTTATTTTTCACACTCTGTGTGTGTGTGTGTACTTTCTCTTATCCAAACAGCACCAGAGTTACCTGAAAATTAGAAGAAAAAAAAACTAAATATTTTTTCTAAATATACAGTAATAATAATGATGATGATGATGATAAGCGAGCGAGTAATTTGTAAAAGCTGATGTGATAAATCAATTTTTCCCCTCCTATTCCATGTTCGCTCGGTGGGAAAGCTGAACTGGCAATTGTGTCCGCAGAACAATTGCCAACGGTCTAAGGTCAAGGTGGTGACCAATGTGAACGTGAAAATATACAGTGACACGTTCGCTGTAGTGCAATTAACTGCCTGTCAGTGGATTGAAGCGAGAAAACAGTGTCAGCAGAAAAAGTCGCCTATATATTTTTATATTTACTATATATAAGCGTGGAAGATTTTTACCAAGCGCGCCATGCATCGACCAACGTGCCGCGTGTATGAATTATTAAGCATAAGTTGATTATCCGATGGTGGTCGCAATTAGCTATCAAAATGAAAGCAAAGCAGCAGCAGCAGTAGAAAGTAGGCAAGCAAGCGAACAGCTAGCCAGCCAGCCAGCCAGCCAGCTAGCTAGCTAGCTAGCTAGCTTGCCTAGCCAGCCAAGCTAGAAGCTAGAAAATCGATCGCTTGCCAAGCTTTTGCCCGGCACTTGTCCAACTGAGGTGGAGTGGATAGAAATTCATTAGCCGAAACAGACAGCCGGCATAAGGTTGCAAAAATAAGAATTATGAAGAAGCAGAATGGCAATAATATGCATATAAATAAATAGATGTGTGCGCGCGTGTGTTCATTGGCTTTTCAGAAATTCTTCACATAATGCACACACACACACACTGCCTGGGGCTAATAACAATGAACGAAAATGAAGTAAGACCAGATGTTCAACGTTGAAAAATATGCCCAACTAATGATGATGATGATGATGCTGTTGGCTGCTGCTTTTTACACATAGCACACAGCAAACTACGCCCACGCAATCCCAATCAAGAAGCAGTAAAGTTCCAACAGTCGCTTTTCCAACAAGGCGATATGTCAAAAAGTGAAAATGCCACTGCTGCGTTGCTCCGCCTCTAATGGCGAGTAGGCGTGGCAGTGGAAAACAGGAAACAAAATGGGTCACAGTCCGGTGAAATGAGTAAAAAGAAAAATGAAAAAAAAATCAAATCAAATCAAATGATCAACCAGATAAAATGCAAATTTACAGGAAAGCAATTGATCATTTTGATAAGGAATAATAATTTTTGGGGAAAAACTAACCAACCAAAACAAACACAAATAAAAATGAATAAATTAAATAAATATGAAATGGAAAATTATTCAAAATTAGAAAAGAAGTGTTGTTATAAATTGATGTTGTCGACATGAGTTGTTGGTTGGTCACCAACCGCACAATAACAACAAATGCAAGAAAAACAAGATGCTGAAAGCAAGGCGAACACGTTAACAACTATCTAGTTAGTTAGCTAGTTAGCTAGTTCCAAATTTATACATGTGAATCATTTTAATGTACACCAAAACATAAGCAGACAATGATGAATAGAAAAAGAAACAAAAAAAAACAGTTTAAAAAATTAATATATTTGTCTCTTAAAAATTCCTACCTATGTAAATGAAGAGAATTTAAAATCAATAATAAATAAAAATTAATAATAATAATAATAATAATATATAAGTGTATGTCATAAAATATATATAATAGACGTGTATGTGTGTGTGTGCAGAAGAGCAAAGAGAAAGAAGAAGAAGATGAAGATGAAGAATAAGAAGAGAAAAGGAAAAACCTGTTTATTTAGCAAATGGAAAGACAAGAAGAGCTCAGAATATTGACACTGCTAGGCTTTCAATCGAACGAGTTGTCAAATTCGATTCCATCGGTCGCGTCAAAATTGAGCCACGTCAAGCATTTGCTTGGACGACACTGATTTTCCAAAAGATGCACACACACCAGCTCAAGCACAAGATTGACTTTTGACAAGGCAAAAATTATTCCATAAAATAATAATTCAAAAAAAAAATAGAAAATTATGCAAAATTTATAATTTACTTCTTGTTATTATATAAATTAATACATAAACAAGCTTACTTCAAAAAAAAAGAATACTTTTTTTCACTTTTGGATGTAGATGTATATTTTCCGCTTGACCTGTTTGATATATACGTGAGAGAGAGAAATAACAGGTAATAATAATGCGTATGCATATATTAATAATTTGTACGAATGAAAAATTAAAAAAAAAAGCAACCGAGTGACCGGCAGACAAGACCGCTGCTGCTGCTGCTACTAATAGTAGTAGTAGTGCTACTGCCGTTATGAATGACCAGCGGATGGCCCCGGTCGAACACTATTAAGCTGTGCTATTATTATCATTAGCTGTGGCTGTTGTTGTAGTGAATGTTTGCTCAGAGTGCCAAGTGGCGAGAAGAGGAAGAAGCTGAACAGTCTGGTCGGTCAACGGGCAGCTTGTGGACGCGGGTCGACTGGACGTCATGTGGCGCCGGTCAGCAGCGCGCGAAAAGGGCGGAGTCCCGTGCTGAGCCGGGTCGAGGCTAGAAAATGACCACGAGAACACGCCCGTTTCACGCTGGCCCAATCTCAGTGCGGTCGGTTGGTGGTGTCCGTCGATTTGTCGACCAAGAAAACAATGACCACTACAAAAAGCATGCATTGTTTGCCGGCTGGCGACCATTGTCCCGTCGACCTGTTTACACGGGACTAATTGGCTGTGCGAAAATTGACCAGCGTTGACCAACAGCCCAGTGTTCCACTGCGCATTGTGCAGAGCTCAACAATGGGCTGTTGGAAAAGGAAAAAGCCTGGAGAGTTGATTATCAATTTTTTTCGTCCTGCCATTTTTTTTTCTATTTGCTCACTGGGGCAAGTGGTATTGGCAGGATGAGGAGGAGGAGCAGCAGCAGCAGCAAAGCAATGTAAGCACCATTTCAACAAGCTTCCACATTAGCCAGGTCACATTGAACCAAACTGTCACCGCAGGGCTCGTATGTTGAATTGATGCCCGCAACGACGGACCGCCCCCTTTTTCCGCTATTCATCCTCCATTTTGACAACCACGCTGACACTAACCGCCATCATTGACAAATGATGAACGCACCTAATTCGACCTTTTCAACAAAAATTCCCAACCTGTGCGTTATTCTTATTATTACTATTATTATTATTATTATTATTGTTAATAATAATTCTATTTCTGTGTGGAAAATAATTGCAATAAAAGTAAGTAATAAATGACCATGAACTTTGCATTTTTGTCAAATAATTGGAATGCTGATTTCTGGAAACATTTTTCCACAAAAGGTGAACTGTACAAGTGTAAAAAGATTAATCATTATTACTATTATTATCACATTTGAACGTGTTGGCGGATTAATTTTTCTTTTTTTATTAAAAAAATACATACACAAACAAAAAGAATACGGTAATTGTTTTGACAACGACAGTAAACTTGTGAATTTGTGGTAATCTTTTCCCCCAATTTCACAATCATCTATCTATCTGCTCAGTGTTTGTAAAAATTATAATAAAATTAAAAAAAAAGAAAAGAATATTACGTGCAAATTTATAATATTTAAATAAATAAATAATACTCACAGTGAAATGATGCTGAACAACGGTTGAAATTGGAATAAATTGACCAACAAGACGACAGTGTTGTTGCGGATGCTCATTTTTGGTGAACTGAAAAATGCGAATTGACACGTCAATTGAAGAAATAAATGCTGACAGTGTTGTTGTAGAGATGTGTGCAAAATTTTAGTTGAATATTTCAAAGAGAGAAATTCAGTTTTGGCGTCGTCGACCTTGGCAAAAATTGCTGCCACTACTACTACATTCACAGGACAACAATATATTGCGTGATTTGTATGAAAATCAACAACACCCACCAACCGACCAACCGACCGACCGGTCTTCAATCAAATCGCACAATTACAATGGATTGAAAACTGAATTTGTTAAATAAAATATTTTAATTTATATATACATATAGTTGTTTTGAGAAGGAAAAGGTTTTTTTCAAAATATTATTATTATTATTATGTGAATAGGAAAATATTGCCTGTGAAAAAGAAATAATAACTTACTTAGTTACAAGAAAGAAAAATGAATGCAAAATAGATCGATCAGAAATTTATGCCAAAGTGGTAAAATGCATATAAGCTTGCTTGCTTGCCTGCTTGCTTGCTTACTTGCTTGCTTGCTTGCTTGCGCTGCAGCAGGCGGAAGTGAGTGAAAATGAAACTGCCGACTGGAGCTCGAATTTCTCTGTTGAAATTTATTCAAGCTGCACTGAAAAATAATATACCATCACGACAAATTTTATTATTTTCAAAAAAAAATTAATAATTCCTTTCACTGATAAGCTAACCTGATAGTTGACGTGGTGATGTTATACATATATATATTTTGAGAACAACGCGTAAAAGAAGACCTTTTCAACAATGTTGAATTGCAAATTTAGTAACACGGGAAAAAAAACCGTCAACGGTTGTTGTGAGCAAACAAAGAAAAAAAAATGTAAATTCAAATGACAAAATATTTTTCCCTTTTTGTTGAAGAAAATTCATCTTTACACTGGCAGTTGTTGAAAGAATTACCAATGGCGAACAAATAATATTCCTCGATTAATTGAATAATGCATTTTTTATGAAAACAAAAAAAAACATCAATAATTTTACTGGAAAATATTGATTATTAATTTTTTTTTTTGAAAAACTTTTGTCAAAAAACAAAAGAAACAAAAAAAAAATTAAATCCATCTTATCATAATTGACTTACTGTAGTGGAGTGTTATTTGTGAGTTGTGAATAAAAAAAGTTTTGATCAATCAAATTGCACTGAAGAAAGATGATGATGATGATGATGATGGAAATTATAGCACCGAGTTAGCACTTGATATGATATATTCGAGCAAGCAAAGTTGAAATTTATATGAACAAAATGGCTTGCTTGTTGGGCCGGCTTGGTTGGGACTGACGAGAAACGATGAACAAATGAACGAACGAACGAACGAGAGAGAAAAATAGAGAGAGAGAGAAATTCAAAGTGTGAGCAAACAAGCAAAAAGCCTGTTTGCTGCTGCTATTGGCAAGAATTCAAATGACAACATTCAAAGAAATCATTCGACAATAATAGAACAAACTGAAATGTAAAATGGTGAAAATGTTTCACTGATATCAGGCAAATAGAAAAAGCAGAAGAAGAAGAAGAAGAAGAAGAATGAAACAAAAGTATATTCATTGGAAATTGTTCAAAAAATTTGCCAAACCAAAAGAAATTTCTCATTCCAACAAGCAAGTGAATATTGGTGAAACCCGGATGTGCAGATTGCGTTGGATAATGCAATAGTTTGTAATCAGCATGGAAGAAAAGTTACTGTTGTTTGCTATACAAATGCAAATTTGCATTGTTGCCAAACGAGTTGGACATTATTTTTTGCAATGATCATCATCTCACAGCCAGAAGCAGCAACAGCAGCACAAATAACACGCTACTTTTGAAACATCTGCTCACTTTTCTTAGTCACTTTTAGCTGAAATTTTGATAAATATGCGGATGGATATTTTTTGTCAATTTCAATCAATAAAAACGCCACCAGCTTGGTTGGTTGGAATGAATCGAAAAGCTTTTCACTTTCTCACGGCTGGACGGTCATTTATTTGGGACTTTTTTTTTCCAAACACAAAAAAAAAGAAAACGTTTTCAAGCAAAGGTATGAAATTGAATTTATGAATCATAATAATGCAACTATTTGCCTTTCAACAATAATACGACGTCGTGCAAATAATATGTGCAATTTTTGCATTGCAAACAATCATTATTGTTGTTTAGCTGTTGCTGACGGCTGACGTATAATTGTTACGTTGGAAATGTGGAAAATTTGAAAAAAAAAAATTTTTTTTCTTCAAAAAATATGACAAGTAAGATGGAAAGAAAAGACAGATTGCAAAAATTGTTCATTTGTCACTATATATATATCTATTGGAGAACATGTGAGATGACGAAAGTAGAAATGTAAATTTGATGTTTTCCGGGTCAAGGTGTGAGCATTGTCACCACTCTGGTCAAGTGTTTGTCGATGATAAGGAGATCGACCTTGGATCTAGCTTTGGGATATTTTTCTCTTCAACTGCAATTATAAATTCTGCTGAAAGCATTGTCCAATGTGTGTTTTGGGATGAGGTTGCGACGAGACGTTGTGCTTTCAACACATCTGAATAAATAAAGCTGCTGTTGCTGCTGAATTTGGCGACAGATGGTCGACACTTTTCAATTAAACGAATAGAAGAAATACCAGAAGAGTTAGCAGCAGCAGCCATGAGGTTGAATTTGAAAAACTGACGCTCGTCATCATTTTAAGCATCAAAATTTCAACCAGCTAACAGCTAGCAATTTTAATACAACTTTCTTCTTCTTCAACAACAACAACAGTGATTATTTGACAAATTTCAATTTTTCTTCGCAATAGAAAAGCAAAATTGAATATGAATAAAATCTCACTGTAACATTAGTACTTTATTATTATTTGTTCAATTGACGGATCAAATGAAAAAATCAACTGTACTACTGTACATGTCACGTGTCGTACATAACACCTTTTTCCGTTTTGAATAAATGAAATTTTAACAATTTTTCCCAACAAATTTGTTGATCAATGAAACAAGATAAATTTGGTGCAATTTCAGATGTGCTGTTATATTTGTAATGAATTTAAATTTCTATTGCATTTTTGATTATTTATGTCAAATGTAATTTCACAAAATCCAGGTTCCAAATTTTGACGTTGATTGTCCATTTTGAATGGAAGATGACATGATTTTTCTGTGCACAACTTTTGCTGCCCATCGAGCGCAGATTGTTGTCAACGATAGTTCTCAGTTTACAAGGCACTTTTGGAGCCTGTCTCTGCAGAGAGTGTCTGCTGACAAATTTGCCTAGTTTGTTAGTGATCGGATCTTGGACCATTCCCCAGGGCAACTGGCCGATCGATATCCTGTCACACGTGCTGAATGGACGAAGATTGACAAGCCAGAGTGGGCGGGTAATGATTGCAAATAGCCGCATTCAGTGAAACCAGAAAGAAGAATACTAGTTTGCAAGATATATATATATCTATATGCATTGATGATGATAATTTAAAATTTATTCAAAATTAATGCAAAATAAACTTCAATTCTTTAATAAATAAATACAATGGATAGAATTTAGTTTTTCAGTAAATTCAGGCTCGGTTACTAATTTCAAAGAAAGCCCACTAATAACAACAATAAGGCTTCATTAGCAGGTTTCTCGTGTTTGGGAAATTGCTGAAGAAACTGTTTCCACTTATTAACGTAACAAACTTGGCTTCGTCGATGCTTTGCTTAATTAGTGATTAGTGAAAATGCAACCAACAGAAAAATTTATTTCTCATCGTCTCGTTCGTTAAATTTTCGGCTGAACAAATTTAATTGAAAACTGTTTTGTTTTCCTTTACCAATAATGTACTTTAAATTTTTGCATATTCAATCTTATTGTCAACAAATGTTTCATTTTGCAAATGAACAACTCTAACCTTGAAAATACAATCTTGTTGCACACCACACTTACAGTATGAAAACCTTTATTTTTTTTAATACCAAAAAATCTCGAAAAAAATTATTTGTTTACTTTTCCAAGAAAACAAAAACCAATAAGTACAGTATACATATTTCATGAATTGAAAATTTACTTACCAATAATTTTGGTTTGTATTTGATGGTGAAAAAAATTGAATAAATGAAAATATAATATTAATAATGCAAAATTGAATATTGAACTGAATCAGCAGCAGCGCTGCAGTTGCTGCTATTTAATAAATGGTAAAAGAGGCAACAATACTTGCCATTAAATGGCGCAAGAAGAAATCTGCAGAAACGTGCTTGGCTTTTGTAGTGTTGTTGTTTAACCAAGAAATTACTGTTCAACGCAATCAACAGGCAAATCAAGCGACGTGTTGAATCACACTGATGCATCGGATTGTTGCTTAGTTTAGCCAAAAACGTACAAAGGCCAACAACGTTGACGTGTCGATTGCACAAGCCGATATCTGTAGCATATTTTTTAGCATTTGAACAAAGATTTTGAAAACTGATCAAGACCACACCCATTTTTGTTCTTTTTTTTGCTCTTACTTTATGTCACTGGTAAGATTGGATTGATATGGATGAAATGGAAACAAAAAAATGGTGCATATGTATATATATGAAATGACAAATGGCAAGAGCTTCTGAAGTCGGTTTATCAAATTGGAAATACCGCTAACAGCACGCTTATTGCTGTGTGAAAATTTCAATTTTTCACGCATTTTGAACCGCGTAATGATTTTTTTTTCGTGTCGTTTATTTATGCAAAGACAAATTTCCATTTTTTACTTTTTTGACAGATGTGTCAGTTATTTTTTTTTTGTTTTAATATTTAAAAATGTCACGACAAAAGAGCTGACATTATTTTTGCATTACTATTGATTGCTTTTGCTGATAAGTACAATTTCTGCATAAAAAAAATTTGATATTCATAATAAATTTTGCAGAATATTTCAAAATTACCATATTTTAATCATTCATTCAGATATTTGAAAATATTTTTCAAAAGCTAGCCTTGGGCTGTTGTAAAAATTTTCACCAACTGGATTGCATAAGTTTCGTTTCAAATATTTTGTGCATAAAACTCGTTTTTCCGCTTGGTTCAACGAGACGGTATTTTTAACATTTTCTGACCATGACACGGCGGAAATTGAATGACGATTTTGATCAACCAGTAGAATAATACTGATTTTTAATATTTATTCAATTTTCTTGATACTGAAATTAAAATGACATTATAAGAACAACGCAATTTTGAAAAAATTCTTTTCCTTTATTATTATTAATTTCATAATTCTATTCATAACTGCATTATTCATGTTTATTTTTGTTCATTTGATGATGCTAAAAACTATGCTTTTTTAATTTATGCAAATTTGAATTCAGCTTCAATAAACAAAAACGGAAAGACAAGGTTTTTTCTTCTTTGCTTAAAATGCTTCTGATACAGCATTTCAAATGAACTGTTTGCTTTATCGTTATTTACTTAGAACTAATTAATTATTCTCCAATTTACAAGTGAAATGTTGAAGAAATTGGAAACTAACTGCCAGCTATTCTGCTTCAAAATAAATAAATGAATAAGAATAATTATGCAAAATCAAACCATATCAATTACCATCTATTGAAAAGGAAATTTTCATCCTGTCTGATCTATGGATGCTTTCAAAAATGCTGTGGCAATTTCCCCCGGCTGGAAGAAATAATTTCAAATTTGATTTCAATTCACTTCATTTCAACAGCACTTATTTATTGTTTTTTTCAGCGATTCAATTTTATTTCAAAAATTAAATTATTCAATATCAAATTGGATTGCAAATTGAGAACTTTACTGCGTAACACGAAACCGTGTTTACAAGCAGCAAAGCAGCTTCTTTTACAATTGATTGAAAAAAAAATTTTTTTTGAAAGCATCCAATTGTTTTAGAAACAGTTGTTTTTTTAGATAAAAATTTCAATTCATTGGATCAATTAAAAATTCACAAACATTTACGTGCAATTTGTCATTGTGATTTCAGTTTAAATTGTAATTTTCTTAAACTTAAATTTTATATTTCATTTTATTTCAGCTTTATTAAATAAATTATTGCATATTACAAATTTTTAGTTTTCCTTGTCAAATTTAATTATAATAAAGTCATGCAATACTTTTTCACTATACACAATAATTTCAATATTCATTTATATTTACATTTTCATTATTATCTTAAATCTCAAAATGCAATAACTTTTGATAACGTATCAAAGTTGTACTACGCAAGTGTTATTCATTTCTATTTTTTACTGTTTAAAATGCAAATTAAAAACATTACACTGGTACAACCTGCGAATCATAATTACAAAATTGATGCTACTGTAACTCTGGTTAGTCTTGTTTTGTGTCAGTTTAGAACAGGTCTTGTGTAAAGTTGGCAGTGTGGCATTAAGCTAGCCGTTATTGCACCTGTTGTATGGCAGTTGAATGAGCAACGCTCTGATTTGAGCTAATCTATTCGCCTGCCTTGACCATTGTTTGACAATTGCACTATAATGTACAGTATTTTCATATACCCGTTATTCCTATCTGGCCTCTTTTGTATGTTTTTTTGTTGTTGTTGTTGTTCTATGTAAAATAGCGTAATTTTTTGTTGTTGAAATTTATACAGTATTGCCAGTGCTCTGTGCCGAATCTTCTGATACTACTACTTCTGTATCCGAGAATGGAACACCGTTTCGATGTTACACATGTTTGGGGCGGGATTTCGATAATTGTCAATCTGGCAGTGTGCACTGCGCTGGCTCATGTTGGAAAATTATTGATCATGGTATGTTCATAAATGAATAATTTCAATACGTTATTTACATTATACATGATGATATTGTTTGAAAATGAAAAAGCTGTAGATTTCAATTCAGTGTTTTATTTATTGTTTTTCTGAAAATTTTTAATTAAAGTGTTTATTATTTTTAATCAGTTCAGTAATAGTTTGTAACAGTTGATCAAATAGTTTCAATAAATTAAATGATTAACTTGTTTTATGAATTTGTTTATTGCCAGCTTTTGCATGACGCGTTTGCATTTGTTTACTAGGTATTCTTGATTTTGCTTGCATTCATTAAGTGAAGAAATAGGCTTTACTGAAGTTGAAATAACACAAAGATTGTTATCTGCAAATAATAGTTTAATTTCAGCGTTCAATTGTGAATACATATATGCTATGTTGAACAAAAATTGAATGTTCAACTGTTTGCATGTTTTGTTGTACATTTCAAATATGTTTTCATAAATTCGACAATGAATATAAATGATGATTTATTTAAGTTATATTAAAAGAGTATCTATTTTTATTTAGAATATTTTGAAGAAAAATGATCATTCATTTGTTGTGAAGGGGAATTTTTGTCTTCAAGCCTTTTAAGCATTAACTGAATTTCATCTATGATAGATAAATATCTACAACTGACATGTGTTGTTGTCTGAATTGTTCGACAGATGAATGTTAATAATAATAAATGTTGTTGGTAAATTTTCATTTGCCAGTTACCAACTCCATCCTGCTTGGTTGATATATATATATATATACGTGAGAAATAAATCAGCCATAATTATTATAAAGTATGTGTGTATGTATATAGAAAGGGGTTAATTGGCTGAACAGCGCTTGAATTCGCAGTTGGTTTGTGAAGACGCCTGTTGTAATTGATTTGCGTTGCAATTGAGACGATCAAGATGAATAGCTGTTGCGTTTTTATGACAGCAAAAATTGACTTTTCCGAAATGTTCAAGAAGTTTTCTTCTTAATTTCTCATGCTTTTTGGATGTTCCTTTTTCAATCCAAAAGCATTTATACAATTTTACACACTGTAATGAAAAATCAATATTTGCATTTTGTTGTGCAACTTCACTTCATGTAAATATCGACTTTTGGAAGCCTTTGGCTGGGCAATAGTTGAACGGCTTGATCGCTTGAAAAGGGCGAATTTGTTAGCTTTTATATAAAGCAAGTGCTTATAGAGTTTTTCTCTTGGGATTCAATTTTCTAACCTAATTGTGAAGAGTTCTGACAAGTGTTTCCACATAGTTCTTGCTTGCTTACCTGCGGTGGCAGCTAACGCTGGCTTTGATTGTCAGTCGAAATATTTTAATGTGTATATTGAAAATACAGCGGTATTGTTATTGGCAATGGTTGATCAATTATTTCATCTGTGTGGGATTGTGCTTTTGTTGAGCACATCAGTTCAAGCAATAGCATGCTGTTGTATATGTTAAATGGAAGAAAGGAAGTTTATGACAAAAGCGAACAGTTTGGAAGAATTAAAAATAAATGATTATATTATAATTATTATTTATTCGTAAAAATGAATGATACGACTGAATTCACGTCGATCAGTAGTAAATCGAATTGTCATTTGATAGAGAGCAATGTCAACTTTAGCTTATCGCTTATTTTATTTGATTGATTTCATTTTGATCCTCATTTTCAGCTTTTTAAAGTAAACACAAATTGTTGTTTAATGTTAAATTGGAATTCTCTTTTCAGAAAATTAATAAATCTATTTTGAAAACTTTTAGTTTTTTTTTTTCAAAATTGAGTTGTTAATTTTAAGTTTAACAGGATAATCCATCTTTATTGAATATGTAATTTATTGATTCTTTGAGACAAACGTGTTGCGTATCAATGAGTGTTTTGGGAATTCATAAATGGCTAATTGAATAGACTTGATTTTTCTCAACTTAACTGAACTGTTTAGAATATTCTAACTGCTTTAATAGTATAATTTTATAAATAAGCTAACATTTATTTATTTATTTATTATGTTTGAAAACCAAAAAATGTGTTGATTTGCACAAAATTATAAGATGATGAGTTCTTTTTATCAGTATTATCTTCAATCTGGCTGTTGATACATTTATAATAATTGAAAACATTTTCTATGTGTATATGTATGTATGTATGTATGTTTTTATTTAGATCACGAATTAATCGCTAAAGGATGTACAGCTCAACAAAGAGAAGATGGAACAGTGGATCAAAATTTGAATACCCGTGTACAGCTGCCATGGACAAAAGATTTGGAAACTATTCATGGTGTAATTTATTACTGTACTGGCGATTTTTGTAACGGAGCCAGAGAATTGTCCATTGCAATGCCGCTGTTGGGTTTTGCTTTGATGCTCAGCTATTTAACTGGTCAATTTTTTTGCCAGTAATTAAAACTACACTAATTTAAAAGTTTTTAATTGGCATTGCCAGGGAAAAATAGTAGGTTTGCTTTCTTTGTGTGTTTTATTGTTTCTGTACATCATTCTTTGTGTGATTTGCAATTCTTTTTTTTTTTCATTTTGGCATTCTGAAACATCTTGAAGGTGTTCTTCATATTTGTCTCTTGTCCATTGCATCTAGCCTAATGCTTTGATTAGATGTGCAATTGATGTTTTGTTATCTTTGCGCATATTTTATACTCGCATTTGCACCATATGCGTGATGTATAATTAGGCATGTAAATTGTGGTTTAAGAGTCGATTCTTGTATGTATAGTTTAATATTTATTTTATCGTGTATAGTAAAGTTGTTTGAGAGGGTTGCAATTCTTGATTCAGAAATTTATGATAATTTCTGAATTTCTTTTTCATTTTGAAATCACAACTTTCTATATCTGTTTAAATATCGTCATCAAAAAATTGATTTGCTCTGTTTATAGTGAAGTTTTAAGCATACTTAAAAAAACTTTTTTTTTATGTTTTAAAGTGAAATTAAACCAGAGGTTTCCGGTTGAAAATCTTTTTAACCCAGAATTTTAAACTACTTTTTCAACCGATCTAAACAGTTGTATGCAGCTTTTAATGATCGGAGTAAAAATTGAAATAAAATCGACCATAAAATGCTCCACTTCAATATTGGACACAAAAAACTGAATTTTTGTTCTTAATAACAATATTATTTGTCGAAATTTTCGTTTTTTTTTCAACTACAAATAGCTGAAAAATAATAATTCATGTTTAAATTTTTAATCGAAAAATCTGTTCATTCTAAAGTAAAAACTGTTTATCAGCAATCATCTAGGTCATTTTTTAGAGGAAAATTTTTAAGCTAAAATTGTCTGAAAATCAGAAATAAAATATCTTTATTTTATAAATAAACGAAAATATGCATTTTTAAAATTTATTTGAAATATTTCTTAATTACTTTCTGCTACTACTAATTTTAATTTGCGAAAATTAATAACCGCTAAAATAAATTCTACTGATTAATTAATAATATTCATGAAGTAAATAAAAGTTGACAAAGATTTTTCAATTCAATTCAACTAACATGTAAAAATAAATTTTTATAATGGAACTAAAGATTTTTAAGTTGCTATAATATACAGTAATTGTGGACAAATCACAGTTAAGAATGTTGCAAGTTGACAGACAAGTGAGAGAACGCTGAAGATTTGCATAATCGAAACTGCAGTGGTTGTTTGTTATTTTAAGCTGTTTTGAGCTGAATAAATTACATTTATTTTTGAAAATCTCTACAGGCGAACATTTTTCCTGGTTCGCAAAAGTAAAATCAAATACAAATTACGCTCTCATCGTTGATAGACATCGAACGGCGCGCATGAAACGGTGTACATCAAGGTAAGTTTTATTTCGATATTTTTTATAAAAATTTTTATACGAGTGCATGTATATTTCAATGAGTTAAAATCAGTTGTTGTTATTTCAAATGCTGAAATCTCATTTGAAAATTTTTTCATAAATAAATCTTTCAATAATTTCATCCTTCTAGTTGCATTATCAATTGATTTACATTAATTTGTTTGTACGTTTCAAAATTGTAAAGCTAGACAGCAACTTTAAAATTAAAATGTTGAAGGAAAAATGACTTAAATATAGGCGTAGTGCGTAGACTAGATCGGTAATATGCGCGCGTTGTCTGCTCTATCATGCAAGTTAGCGTTGCTTGAAAATAAACTTTAGTAGCTGTCACGCATAGTTTGGTATGGAAATTTAGATCATTTTTCTCGGGTTATTTTTTTTTATAGACGCACATTGCTGGTATATTTATGTTTTAGTAGGCAGTTTTTGTTGATCAGTGTCGTTTATTTGGGTCATTTTTGAATTTTTAAATAGAAAATGTTGTTAGTCTATCTGAAATTTTGCACAAACAACGAATGTTTGATTCTTTGTAACTGTAGTCTCTTATGCTAGAGTTTTACATAAAAAACTGTAGTTTTATGTATAATGTTTTTACATTTATTCATTTTCCAGTGTTTAAAATGAGATTTAAAAAGAACAGAAAAAAATTAATGCTAATTGACGTGGATAACAACGATTAGCGAGAATGAGAGAGCGAGAGAGAGAGAGAGAGAGAGAGAGAGAGAGAGAGAGAGTCCGTGCGTGTGTCAGGAATATGACGATAATAATAATAATAATGTTGGAAAATCTTTCCGATGGAACTTGAAGATCATTTTGTAGTGGACTGTGCAGGTTATTTATAGATGATTGATAACAAGGCATAGGATGGGATTTGATTTATTCAATTGAAGCAAAGGATAAACAGTGAGATAGCAGCTCAAGAACAGTTCAAGCGTTCAGATTCAAGACAGCTTTTCTCGTGTGTTCTTTTTCGTGTGTTCCTCCCTCCTCACTCATATTTATACATGTTGGTTGACCTAATTCCGCGTCTGGTGGTCCAAATCTCCGAGGAGCGATTAGGTAACCGGGTTGGTTGCGCAATCGCTTTGGTATGTGCAGCTGTACTGATCTGGACAGCCGCGCTGTCAAGGATATCTCATTTTTGACGCGTTGCCAACAGCTGACCACCCGAGTCGTGACAACTGCTCGGTGTGAATGCTAACCCCTACTGACCGTTTAATTGCGATTTTATTGTTCTCCGGTTAAGAAAAATAAGAGAATCAAATTACATTAGGTCAGCGTTGTTTTTGTGTGTAAAATGTTATTTTCGCTCACGGCTATTAGTATTTGATGGACAGGTACTGAGAAAAGATTTCTCAACAAATAATAATAATATCTTATCAATACAAGGTAACTTTCGGTAAGGGTGCTCAGGTACATCACATACTGTAGACACTATACTAATAATTAAGTTAAATTCATATTTTGTATATTTAACGTATGTCTTTTCTCAGTTAGTTCATGCTAGTTAACTCACGCAACAGGGGTGCTTGCCAGGTGAAATTTGTCCCTCACGTTCTCCGATTGGTCTATGATTTTCATTGGTTTTATCTGTTTATTGGTTGAAAGTTATTTTAATAGAATTCGACCTCATGTAAATGCTTTTTATTTGCCTATAACAGTCGGTATTCTATTAGCTGAAAATTTTTAATATTTCATTAGCTAATAAGTTTTAATTGCGAATGGATGCGGTACCTGACGTTTCATTGGGCAAAATATTTCCATTTCAATTTGCATAATTTTATGCAGTTTTTAACCCTTTTGTACTACCCATTGTTACGAATTCACGATTTGATCATCAACTTTTGAATGAAGTAAATACGCGTCGTTTTGGGCCGATTTCTCATATGTTGATTAAAAAATAAAGAGCATGACTTTAAAAATTGTTAGAATGAATAAAATGTTTTGCCACAACTGGGGTTTGAGCTCTAAAGATTCAAAATTTTGTGGTTAAATTTTGTCTGCATTCAAATTGCTTTTATGGCATTTAGAAGCTGCGTTAAGGCTTGCAAATTGTAAGCATTCCAGAAGTAGTGTTCCTGCATATTCCTGCAAAATTTTAGCAAATTAAACATTGTCACTTTAGCATGATTTTCCAAATTTACTGGAGCAACTGTTGATTTTTTTATCGCTCTGAATTGTCTGCAAGTTTGTCTGTGCTTGTTATGATGGCTGAAATTGTACGGAATCCTATTTTGGATGAACTATCAGAATCAGAGAGCAGTTCCTCTGATGATTTTGATGATGCTGCATCTGATTATCTGAATCAAGAAGCAGATTTAATTGTTTTCGCCAAATCTACATCAGACTTATCATCTGAAGATGAATCACCAGAGAGAAAACGTTGGCAACCAAGTGCTGTTGGCAGTGAAACATTTACATCTAAGTCTGGACGAGTTTGGTCAACCACAGTACCATCCACAACACAGTCACTGTCTCACAATGTGGTTCGTGAACGGTGTGCAGTGACTAGACATGTATCTGGAATTCAAGTCCCAGCAGATCTTTTTAAACTGCTTGTTACAGTGGAAATGGTCAGCATTATTGTGAGGAAGACAAATGAAAAAGCTGAAAAAGTTCATCAAGAATGGAATAACAAACATCCTGATGCTGTGCGGAATTGGGAAGAAACTAACGAGGAAGAAATTTACGCATTTATTGGTTTGCTAATAATTGCTGGTGCCTGCCAATCTTCTGATGAATCAGTTTCTGATTTGTGGTCAGTGCATTGTGGAAGACCAATTTTCCGTGCAGTTATGACAGAAAACAGATTTAAAAGTCTGTTACGATTTTGCAGATTTGATGACTCGCATTCTAGAGCTGACCGCATGAAAAGTGATAAATTAGCCCAGTTTCGAGACATCTGGAACATGTTCATGGACAACACCAAAAAGCTGTACAAACCCTCCACTTTCTTGACCGTTGGCGAACAGCTGGTGCCGACACGAGGACGAAGCAGATTTTGTCAATATCTGCCAAAAAAGCCTGTAAAGTGCGGCATAAAGATCTTTTGGTGCTGTGACGCTGAAACATCATATCCCCTGGCAAGCGAAATATACGTTGGCGGACAACCTGGCGAAACAGTTTCAACAAACACAGCAGATCTAGTGAAGCGATTGGTACGACCCTGGTGTTGGAAAGGACGGAACATCACGATGGACAACACTTTCACCAGCGTACAATTGGCTGAAGATCTGCTGGCGTACAGGACAACTGTTGTTGGAACTTTGCGTAGAAATAGAAGAGATGTACCATCAGAAATGACTATTGCCAAGGGTCGTCAGGTTGGCTCATCAGTGTTTTGCTTTGATCAGGAGCTAACAATGGTTAGCTACATTCCGAAACGCAACAAATGCGATTTGTTGCTCTCGACAATGCACCATGATGGTGCCACAAGGGAAGAAAAGAAAGGGAAGCCTGAAATCGTGCTGTGCTACAATGAAACCAAATCTGGGGTGGACAAATTCGACCGTATGGTTAGAGAGTATACCTGCAGGCAGTGCACACATCGGTGGCCGATGGATTTGTGGTTCAACCTTTTGGATAGCGCAGGGGTGGCTGCGTTTGTTTTGTGGAATTGCAAACATCCGGAATTGAACGCCACAAAATCACGCAGGAGAAGGCTATTTCTGATAGAATGTGGGAAGAAGCTTGTGGAAAGCACCGTCCAGAAACGAGCAGCAAATCCACCACAATCGCTGCCTCACCAAGTAAGGAGAGCGATCGAAGGGATGGGAATAGCAATGGCAGCACAGCAATCATCAGCGGTGAAAACAGAGAAAGGTGTCAGAAAAAGATGCGCATTTTGCGACAAAAAAAAGGACAGAAAATGCAGTACCCGTTGCAACAACTGCGCCAGACCTTGCTGCAACGAACATTTATATTTCTTTTGTAAAAATTGCTATAATCAGCCGAGCACGTCAAAATGAACGTAAATCACTATTTGGTGAGACCTGGTTTCTTGCATATTTTGCCGCATAATGTCGTGAAAATTAATTTTATTAAATATTTCCTGAAATCTTGCATACGTAGAGCGAACAGTAGACAGCTATCTTCTAAAGTTCATTTTAATATGGTTTGAGATTATTTGGGCTTTTTTATGCCATTTTTTTATGGCTGCGGATCAATTTGACCCAAAGAATCTAAAAACGTACATTTCAACTTTGAGATGTTGTGGAGACCTCAGAAATAGTGGTAGAATGTCGATTTGTTTTTTACAAAATGCGTGAAATTGTTTCAAAAGAGATGTCGGAAATCCTCAGATTATAGCAATGAAAAATAATGAAGTAATATGCATTGAAAGTACCTTGGGTCAAATTGACGCGAACAATCAAACGGAGGATTTGAGTTCTGCTGCAAATTTGCAACAGTGGTTCTTAACTTATGGTTTTAGAGCAGTTTTTGAACAGCAGTCTGTGTAAGTTTGTCTTTTGATTGAAAAATGACTATTTGCAACGGTAATGGTGAAAACGTTTTCGGGTAGGCGTAATTCGCAGAAATGCTGATAAACACATAATGTTGTAGTCATTGATTTAAATGAAAATCACACAACAGCTAATTTATAATTGTTTACTGTGGTCAGTTATGACGTCAACTGCTACGTCTGGATATTTTTAGATGGCCAATGGAAAAAATATATCTTGCATAACTGCCAGTTGCTAGAATGTACACGGATGACCTTTAGCTCCCGTCAGTTGTCTCTGTGGCTGAACCTTCTCGTCGTCACAACTGACACGTATGCTTGGTGAGTGTAGCTAAATTTGTAAGCTCAAAACTGAGAAAAACAAGTCTGCATATTATAAATATTTCAACCTTAGTCATTACTAAATTGGTTCTTGGGTCAAAATTGTTTTTACCATTTTTTTTTCCAATATAAAGAACTCGGATTTGACACCAAACTATTCCCTATTTTTATCGTTTGAACATGAGCGTTGAAATGCATGTTCGAAGAAATCGCCACGGTCGTTTGGTACCAGAGCTGATAGTTTTGCCCAATGCCGAGGATTCTGAGATTGAATTAGATTCAGATGAGTTATTTGGACTGCTAGGGGAGATGACAGATAGTGAGGAAGAAAGCTTCAGCTCAGATGAAGAAGAGACACCAGTTGAGGTATCGACAAGAAGGCGAAAAAAGAAGTTCAATTTTAAGTGGAAAAGCCAATTACCTGTCAATCGCGATGTGCCTTGGATAGAAGAAGATTCCATTAACGAAAGTACGAGTAATTTAAATATGCATTTGTACATTATATTCACATTTCAGGCTATGGACAAACAAAGCGCCCAGTTGACTACTTCAAATATTTTATCACCAAAGATGCAATTCGTCTAATAATGGAACAAACAAATATCTATGCTGTACAGGAGAAATCAAAGTTTAGCACAACTGAAGCTGAAATAGAAGTGTTTCTTGGCATACTTCTCCAAATGGGAGTGGTTGTGCTTCCACGTTTTAATATGTATTGGTCGGCAGGATTTCGTATGAATTCAATTGCGAACAAAATGAGCCGCAACAGATTTTCTGAACTCTTACGTTTTTTACACTTCAACGACAACAAAAAAGACGTTCTTGACAGACACCATCCGTCCTACGACAGATTTTACCAAGTGCGGCCACTTCTCAACTTGTTTCTTCAGTCTTGCAGGGCACTGAAAAATGAAGAAAAACACTCTATTGGCCAATCAGTGATACCATTCAAAGGACGTTGCGGTATTCGCCAGCAGCTTCCCTGTAAACCGAAAAAACGGGAAATAAAGATTTATTTAAGATGCGGTGCTTCTGGTATCCTGTATGATTTTCTGTTTGTTGACGACAACGAAGTAGAAGTTGAAATGTCGTCAGGCTTTGTACAAGGAGATGTGGTGCTGAAGTTGTGCGAAACTTTACCCAAGCACGCTAACCACAAAGTTTACTTTGGCAGTTATTTTAACTTCCTTGAACTTCAAGTGATGCTGAAGGAGATGGGAATATGGAGCACTGGAAGTCTGCGATCGAACTGCTTGAGAGGCGCCAAACTGGAAGACGACTCTACCCTCAAACGACGGGGTCGAGGTTCATACGTGGCCGTCACTGACAACAGACACGGTGTTGGCATTGTTAAATGGTTTGACCACCGCCCAGTGATTCTGTCTTCGACATTTGTCGGTACGGATCCTGTTGTGGAGAAGCAGATTTATGATCTAAAACGTAAAAAACTCATCCAAGTTCCTGTTCCCAACATCGTCAACGACTACAAACAATCGATTGGTGGAGTACACATAAACAACATGCTGAACAGTCTGTACAAATTGGACCATAAAAGTAAAAAATGGCATCGAAGAGTGTTGTACTGGTTGCTGAGTTCCGCAGTAGCAAATGCGTGGCTCCTTTACCGAAAAGACCTGGAAAAGTTTTTCGGCTCTTCAGAGAAGCCGTTAGACTTGTTGGAGTTTACTTTATGTGTAGCGACTTCGCTATGCCATGCTGAAGAATCAGCAAAACGTGGTCGAAGAGGAACGAATTCACGCATGTCGACTCCAGACTCACCTGGAACTACAAGAAGAACCCGCATTTTCACGAGATCAGCAGCTGATGACGTGCGCTACGACGAAATGTCTCACTGGCCTTTGTTTAGCGAAAAGCGGAACCGATGCAAGCTTTGCTCGAAAATTGTACAGACTAGCTGTAGCAAATGCCAGGTCTTTTTATGTATGACACAAAAACGGAACTGTTTTCACAGCTATCATACACGCTAGAGCTGTGTTTATGCAAGCATTAAACTATAAATGGTTTTTTTTTTATGAAAATTGCTCTTTTACTGATGCGTAAAGGACCAATGTTTCGATGGCCGCAACAAATTCATGTAGTACTTGTTCGAACAACCTGGAAATAATATAACTATACAAAAATGTTTCACAGTTGAAACCTATATAAAATGATCAGAATTAAAAGTTTTCAGTTCTGCTGAAGGAAAATAATTCAGTAATGAAAGAGTTAAATAAGTTTTCAAATTTTATTTAATACTGGTATAATTGTAACGGAAACATAAAACAAAGCAAAATGAACCAACGAAACATCAGATATTGTAGCCATTCAAAATTAACAGTTATTAGCTAATCAAATATTAGCAATTATAAGGTAATGGAATCTCAACTATTGCAGTCGGACTACAGACAGCAGCGGACAACGCCGGCATAAACAAATAGCACCATCACCGCTACAAGAAAATACACGGTGCAACAAAACGATCTCCTACTATGGCCATTTTCTTGTTCCAAAAATTTGCATATGACTTTATTTCCTTCATTGGAAACAATTTCAGTTTGACGCAATCCGTGTATGGAAGCGATGCGTAAAACATATTAAAAAAGTGATTTAAAGTATACTGTAAAAATACAAAATTCATGGAAATACAATTTACAATAAAAAATACAGTATATCCATTGCCAAATCACCGATAAGAAGGTTACAAAGTAACAGACCAATCAGAGAAAAGGAAATGTTGTATCGATGGTTAATATTTTCATTTGAGAGATTTTCCATTAACGGTTGCGGTGCGTAACAAAGCTACAAGTGGAAGAAACTGCATAAAGGTAAAAATTTACTATTAAAACATATTTTCCTGATGTTTTTACATGAGAAAGCATGTGTACTTAAGTATTTGAGTATTTTTTTTATTTTAATATACATAAAAATTGAAAAACTATCAAGACAGAATTTCCAATTATGTTGTTGTAGTTCAACGTTGAGCTGTGTCAAAAGTTGATATTTTAATTTCTTATTTGGTGCAGTTGTCTAGATTAAAGTGCAGAATAAGTTCAATTATTCAATTTTCACTTGAGTATGGCGTTGAATTTCATTTTGAACAGTACAAGTCGAATATCTCTAAGCGATTAGTGTTTTCTATTATGCAGATCAGGGAAATATTGTTTTTCATTTAATTCATTTAACTATATAATCACAATTTTACATCATCAAAGACCTTAGGTAAATTAAATTTTTTGTCTGTTTTACTTTGTTCGTCAGCTCGCGCAGTTTGTGTGCTTATATTTTGGTGAAAAGCTTTCTGCGATGAGTTCCATTTATGTAGGGCATTTTTGAATTTTCAAATCTCAAATCCAGACATTCGTAGGCGTGTTTTGACAAAGTCAATTTTTTTATTATGGCGTTTTCT